>MU621392.1:2222-20274 GCA_025399215.1 Globomyces pollinis-pini | reverse complement strand
CACGGAACGCTCAAGCGATTTGGTGAAATTATCAGTAAGGTTGGCGCCAATGTTAGATTTGATCTCAAAATCTAATCTAATATTCGATTCTATTCAATTTTTTCAACTTAGATTAGAATTAGATTAGACAACTCAAGTGCGTCTAATATTAGATTCCTAGACATCAGGGTTATCGGAGATAGACAACCGTACTCAAATTAGAATTAGATTAGACACTCAACTGAATTGAATCTAATATTACATTAGATCTCTAATTTTAGATTAGATGCAATCTTATCCTAGTAATTTATCAGGGTTCAAGCGAATGATTTGGTGAATATAAAGCTATAATAAGGTCAAATTTAGTCAAGATTTTAGTATCCTTGATTGCGGTAATGCTCTTGGTCAGAGAACTAATACATGAGTATAGTTGGAGTTGGAAGGAAGAACTGTTTTGTGTTAAAGATATTTATATTATAGTTAACACTATAAAGAATAACTACGACTTTTGAGATCAAGTGGGAAATTTAACAAAAGTGTGTGTCCAGTAAGTTTACCCTATCTCATCTAAGCGTTTTCTATTAACAGATAAAACTTAAATACAGCCAGAAGAACATCTAAAAATTTGAAGTATTCATGATGGCATGCCGTACTGCTATAAATGGGTGCCTTAAAATACTTGAATTCAAAGAAAAATTTAGTACATTTTATCACCTACCAATTAGAATTCTACGCTAATTTTCAGCTAACGGTCTTACTGTCAATAGTTAAATATCTGATTTTATGCAGTTAACGTAAAGTTTCTCCAACGACGAGATGTTGATGTCGCGTGTGAAAATCCTACTATTTCATTCCTTTATAAAGAAAAGATGTCTCTCAAAATCCTAAATATTGGCAGTTTATGTTTATCATCAGTATCACTTTTTGTATCTGTCGCCCTCGATGTGAAGCATAGGAAAACTGCAGGTTTGGGGACTGCAAATGGAATTCTTGGTTTGACTATGCGTACAGTTTCCTTTGTTTGGTCTATTGAATGCGCATTTGTGAATCTCAAAGCAGAAACCTACGTGGCTGCTAATAAGTCGTTGGCTGAACAACGGATTGGCATTACTACTAACTTTGCTGCAGCACAGGCAACCCTTTCACTAGCTACTATTTGCTTATTTGGAATTTTTATTTATTACTGGGTTTCGGTATCAGCACTATTGCCTCAATCAAAATTACTTGGAAAGACAAAAGCATTGATCGATAAATATCCATTGATGGTTCCGATTGGGTTAACAGTGTACTATGTTCTTTATCTTGGGTTCTTTTTTGGTCCTCTGTTGGTTTGGAATGGACAACTACTACGTTACTCGTTTTGGCGAGCTCTTATTCAAGCAATGGTTCAAATTATCTTGGGATTATTTCTATTTCCTGTACTTTTGTATCTCATTTTTGCCCTCGTTCGGTACATTGCTATGAAATCAATTGCTAAATCTGGAGAGTCTGTTTTTGATAAAGTGATCATGGCATTGTTACGTATCATCTTCACGAATATTATCTTAATCTGTTTTTTGGTCATATCTCCAGCAACCAACTTGGTTCTTGATCGTACCCTTCTATTTCAAGAAATCCCTCTAACTCATCCTGTTTATTCAAAACCTGCCACGACAAGTATGACTGCAACTCAAACCATCACCAATTTACACGGATTCATTGTTTCGTTGATTTTCTTGGGCAAATATATTACAGTGGTAATTCATGGTTACTAATGATAGAAACAACGTACGACTTCTGGTGCCAGTCAAGGAAAAACAAACCACAGTGAACGCTCACAAGTTGCAGTGAAAGCATCAGTAACTGATAAATGAATTGGTGAATAAAATTCTTCTTTTGGAAATGAATATGAAGTTGAAATGTTGAAAATCATCATACCGATGGCATACGTAGTTCATCTCTCACGTACAGCTTTTAAGTCTATGAAATCTTTAAATCACTTTGACTCATCAAAAACGGCCCTGGCAATGATAGCTTATCTGGATCCATGTTTCGTTGATTCTCTTGGTGAAGTATATCAGTGGTACTTAATCAATTGTTCTTAGTCATAGAAACGACGAAATATTGCTGTTTCTAGTGAAGGAAACCTAGAAAGACTGAGCTTTCTTACAGTATTGGATGATTTGAAAGTGCTTTTAATCCATCTGCAAGTGCAATATTGTAAGTGAAAATATCTGAATGCTCGTTATTTTTGTATAATTTAATCCCCCATAAGCTATTGACAAACACTCCGATAGCTGCCAGTACGGTTTGTATGATAAGATATGTTCGTTGAAACGTTGTGAAATACGGATAATCATATAAATTCATTTTCAGAAATATTTTTTTGAGGACGCGTTAAATAATGAAGAATGTCCACTGAAAGCTCATCCATACTCTTTTATTGATATCAAAGATTGGTAGTATATGTAATTCAAATCGAAATAACAGCTCCGCATCGAAAGGTTGAGATATAATGGACTGCAAACAACAGTTTGGTATACCAATACATTTCTATGCAAGTAGCAATTTTGAATTTGAGATGCTAATCGATTTATACTCCCAGTCCAAGGAAATCAATTCAACTACTGAAAGGAAGGTAACACGTTGCCTTAAATATATTTGTTTCAATTGAGTGAATGATTTAGTGACTATAAAGTTGCAGGGTCAAGTTAAACTATTCTTCGAAGAAAAGTATATCATTACTACGGATAGTTCTACCGTATGATTAATGTTAGTTTTACCTAAAGTGGGGAAATAGTCAATAAAGTGTGTGTCCAATAACTTTAGCCGAAGTGTTTTCTTTTACAGATAAAATCTTAATATCCTCAATAAAATCCAAAAAAATTGAATATATTTACGATGGTATGATATACTACTAGAAGTGAATACTTGAAAATTTCTTGAGACTTGAAATAAATTGAAAAACTTGATGTACATTTTACCACTAGTTCAATAGAATTATAAGAGTATTTTCAGCTAGTTGTGCTATTGCTGATGGACACAATATCTAAAATCAGCAGAATATCTTATCAAACGAGACGTGATTTTACACGAAAAACCTGCCAATTGACATTCATTTCTTTAAGACAGAAAACACAGATGTCTTCTAAAATATTGAATCTTGGTGCGTTAGCTTTATCAGGAATAATGGTTTTTGTTTCTGTCATCCTTGATGTGAAGAATAGGAAAACTGCAGGTTTTGGAACTCCAAATGGAGTTATTGGGTTGATTTTACGAATCTCGATGTTTACTTGGTCTATTGAATCAGCATTTGTGTATCTAAAAGCAGAAACTTATGTGATTGATAATATGTCTTTGGCTGAACAACGGGTTGGTATTAATCCTAACTTTACTGCAGCACAGGCAACTATTTCACTAGCTGTGATGTGTCTATTTGGAATTTTCACTTATTATTGGGTTTCGGTATCAGCACTTATGCCTCAATCAAAACTACTTGGAAATGCTAAAAAAATGATTGATAACAATCCATTGATGGTTCCTATTGGTTTAATAGTCTATTATGTGATTTATCTTGGGTTCTTTTTTGGTCCTCTGTTTATTTGGAATGGACAAATATTACGTTATACATTTTGGCGAGCACTTATTCAAGCGGTAGTTCAAATTATTTTGGGATTATTTCTATTACCTGTACTTTTGTATCTTGTATATGCGCTTGTTAGGTACATTGCCACGAAATCAATTGCTAAATCTGGAGAAACTGGTTATGATAAGGTGACCTTGGCATTGATACGTATCATCTTCACCAATATTGTGCTGATCTGTTTCTTGATACTGGCTCCAGCAACAAACTTGGTTCTTGATCGAACTCTTTTATTTCAAGAAATCTCTCTGAGTCATCCTGTTTATTCAAAACCCGCTACAACAATGATGGGTGCACCTCAAACCATCACTAACTTATCTGGATTCTTTGTGTCATTAATTTTCTTGGGAAAATATATTACAGTGGTAAATTATTGTTACTAATGATAGAAACAACGGTCGACTTCTGGTGCCAGTCAAGGAAAAACAAACAATAGTGAACGCTCACAAGTTGCAGTGAAAGCATCAGTGACTGATAAATGATTTGTGAATAAAATTGTTCTTTTGGAAATGAATTTGAAGGTGAAATGTTGAATATCATCATATCGATGGTAAAAATACATACGTGATTAATCTCTCGCGTAAAGCTTTGAATAATTCATGCTCTTTCAGTCTAGAAATATAGTTGTTCTGTTGCAATGAAATGTCCACAAAAATTTGCTCTTACTTAAGTATCTAGAATACCAATATTTTATACTTTTTACGACATCAAGCAAACCAGATTTTATAATTTAGTATGGAATTGGCCATCAATTATTCTACACAGTTTTTCATTGCCGAATTTATCGTATGATTCTGATTGTGTCAGAATGGAATGGTAATCGAGTTTGGAATGATACGTAACTGGAAATAAAATTTTCGATTGTATAACGGAACTGACTTTATTGTAAGTGTATTCTAATCAATTAGAGCCTATTCATATTCATAATGGCGTGATGTGCTGATCTGATATGAGAACCAATTCTGAAATAGAATATATCGAAAAATTTAATGTACATTTTACGACTAGTTCAATAGAATTATAAACTAATTTTCAGCTAGTTATGCTATTGTCCATAGACACAAGATCTGATATGATGCAGTTTGGTCATGTCTTTTCAAACGAGAGGTGACGTGAATTTACGCGAAAAACTATCAACCCATATCTTTTTACAAAAATGTCTTCTAAAATAGTGAGTCTTGGTGCGTTAGCTTTATCAATAGTAACGCTTTTTACATCGGTCACCCTTGATGTCAAGAATAGGAAAACTGCAGGTTTCACAACTCCAAATGGAATTATTGGTTTACTTTTACGAATCTCTCTGTTTGCTTGGTCTATTCAATCAATTTTTTTATCTCTGAAAGCAGAAACCTACGTGACTGACAATAAATCTTTGGTTGAACAACGGGTTGGAATTACTCCTAATTTTACTGCAGCACAGGCTACTCTTTCATTTGCTGTAATGTGTCTAATTGGAATTTTCATGTACTATTGGGTTTCGGTATCAGCATTTATGCCTCAATCAAAACTACTTGCCAATTTTAAAAAATTAATTGACAAATATCCTTTGATGATTCCTATTGGGTTGGCAGTTTATTATGTGATTTATCTTTGTTGCTTTTTTGGTCCTTTATTGGTTTGGAATGGACAATGGTTACGTTATTCATTTTGGCGAGCTCTTATTCAAGCACTAGTTCAAATTATCTTGGGATTATTTCTATTACCTGTGCTCTTGTATCTCATCTTTGCCCTCGTTCGGTATATTGCCTCGAAATCAATTGCTAAATCTGGAGAGAGTGGTTTTGATAATGTGACTATGGCATTGTTACGTATTATATTCACGAATATTGTTTTGATCTGTTTTTTGATACTGGCTCCAGCAACTAACTTGGTTCTTGATCGTACCCTTTTATTTCAAGAAATCCCTCTCACTCATCCTGTTTATTCAAAACCTGCCATTACACTTATGGGTACACCTCAAACCATTACCAATTTAGTCGGATTTTTTATTTCGTTGATTTTCTTGGGCAAATATATTACAGTGGTAATTTATTGTTACTAATCATAGAAAAAACGTACGACTTCTGCTTCCAGTCATGGGAAAACAAACCATGCCAGTGAACGTTCACACGTTGCAGTAAAAGCATCAGTGACTGATAAATGATTTGGTGAATAAAATTCTTTTTGTAAATGAATTTGAAGGGTTGATCATCATATCAATGAAATGTAGTAATTATCAGCCTTGGACAATTTATTACTCTTATTTACTACCTTTGGTTCTGTTACATTCATTTGTCCACAAAAATATCTGGGTCTGCTAAATGTATATCTACTATATTTTGTCTTTTTGTATACCGACTTCAAGCAAACCAATATTTTTATTTTAGTATTAAATTGGCCATCCATTATGGTGCATAGTATTCCATTACCCGGTTGATCGTATGATTATGTCAGTATTAAATGGTAAATCGAATTTGGAATTATACGCGACTGGATATGAAGATTTTGATAGTAAGATTTGCTAGAACAAACCTCATTAACGAATAATATTGTAAATACACCTTGATTGATTTGAATGATTTGATTAAATATTGCAATGTTTAGTCCAGTAATTTTACCCCAAGTAATAAGTATATCTATTAGAATAAAATAGCATGACGGTATAATTTGTCTCTTAGTAGGATAAAATCAAAGAAATCTTGAAAACTTATAGCAAACCTTAATAATTCTCTTTATGTGTCCAATAAGGTTACTGAAGCGTTTTCTATCAAACAAAATTCTTGATAACCTCAGAATAACACCTAAGGTTCATTATGTATACTGCTATATATAAATACGTTTTATCCCTTGAAATATCGATAAAAACAACTCTGATATCCATATACGCAGCTCAATCGAAGTATAATTTATTTGCTGATGGTAAAATATCTGATATGATGTATTTAGCATAATGTCTTATCAAACGAGAGAAGGTGACGTGGTTTTACGCGAAAAACCCTACCAATTCATTTCTTTAAAAATAAAAGATGTCCCTCAAAATCATCAATATTGGTACTTTATGTTTATCATCAGTATCACTTTTTGGATCCATCGCGCTTGATATGAAGAATAGAAAAACTGCAGGGTTAACAACTCCAAATGGAGTTATTGGGTTGATTTTACGAATATCTCTGTTTGTTTGGTCGATTGAATCAATTTTTGTAGCTCTAAAAGCAGAAACCTACGTGACTGATAATATGTCTTTGGTTGAACAACGGGTTGGTATTACTCCTAATTTTACTGCAGCACAGGCGACTGTTTCACTAGCTACTATATGTCTATTTGGAATTTTCATTTATTATTGGGTTTCGGTATCAGCACTTATGCCTCAATCAAAACTACTTGGAGATGCAAAAAAAATGATTGATAAGTATCCATTGATGGTTCCGATTGGGTTGGCAGTCTATTATGTGATTTATCTTGGGTTCTTTTTTGGTCCTCTGGTGATTTGGAACGGACAACTTTTACGTTATTCATTTTGGCGAGCACTTATTCAAGCGGTAGTCCAGATTATCTTGGGATTATTTCTATTGCCTGTCCTCTTGTATCTCATCTACGCACTTATTAGATATATCGCAGCCAAGTCAATTGCTCAATCTGGAGAGACTGGGTTGGATAAAGTGACTATGGCATTGTTACGTATTATATTCACGAATATTGCATTGATATTCTTTTTGATATTGGCACCAGCAACAAACTTGGTTCTTGATCGAACACTTTTATTTCAAGAAATCCCTTTCACTCATCCTGTTTATTCAAAACCCGCTACAACAATGATGGGGGTAGCCCAAGGCATCACTGGTTTGGTTGGATTCATTGTTTCGTTGATTTTCTTGGGCAAATATATGCCAGTGGTAATTCTTTGTTACTAATCATAGAAACGACGTACGAATTCTGGTTCTAGCAAAGGAAAAGCCAATCAAGTTAGTGATCGTTCGCGCGTTGATGCAAAAGCATCCGCAACCAATTGAAGTATTAGGAGAATATAGATTTGTGAACGTTTGGTTAGTGTAGTTAAAATGATTTTGTTTTTTTGTGTTGGCATGTCCACAATTGTTAAAACACAACTGTACAAGTATCTTGTACAAAACGTATATTTGAGAGAGTTATTTTAACTGCAACAAATCAACACTATGTATTACATCTTGGTGTTGTAACTGGAAAGGTGTGGTGAAAAGAATAAAGTGAATTGTGAAGAATGATTTATTTGAACATTATTTCTGAAGTTTAGCTAAGATTTCAGAATCCTTGAATAAGGTGTATTCCTCTTCTCCAAGTTTGACAACATTACCACCATAAGGAGGAAGTAAAACATGATCACCCTTTTGAACAGAGAGAGGTACCGGGACACCTTTATCTAATATACCAGGACCTACTTCGATGACAACACCTTCATTTAAAGTTTCTTGAGCTTTTTCAGGGATGAATAAACCGGAAGCAGTACGCTAATTTAAGAATTTAAAATATGAATACCTCAGCAGCTTTTACACGTTGAACGAGTACACGATCGAAGAGAGGGATAATACGTTTTAGAGAAGAAGACTACCAGATTAAAGACTAATAGATACCATATAAAAAAGTTAAAGTCCAATCAAATGAAAAATTCAAAAGTTTTTTTCAATCGAAGTTTCTGGAAGTTACCGATACCAAGTGACCTTCGTTTTCAATTTCATTTCATCTTTTTTTTTTAAAAATGTCACTTTTAAGTAAATCACTCAAATCTTTATCTATTCGAAACTCAAGAAATTACTCTCATAAAGAAATTTTATTCGGTAACAATGCTAGACAATCTTTAGCTAGAGGAGTCGATCTATTAGCTAATGCTGTAGCTTCTACTCTAGGTCCAAAAGGTCGTAATGTACTCATCGGTATTAAAAAAATCTAATATCTAATATTATAGAACAACCTTATGGTTCCCCTAGAATGACTAAAGATGGTGTCTCGGTCGCTAAATCTATCATCTTAGAAGACAAATTTGAAAACTTGGGGGCTAAATTAGTCGCTGATGTCGCAAACAAAACTAATGAAGCTGCTGGTGATGGTACAACTACCGCTACAGTATTGACCAGAGCTATCTTTGTCGAAGGCTTAAAGAATGTCTCTGCCGGTGTTAACCCAAATGACTTGCGAAAAGGTGTTCAACAATCTGTCGAATTGATTGTCAACTTCCTTAAAGCTAATGCTCGTCCAATCACCACTTCTCAAGAAATCGCTCAAGTCGCAACCATCTCTGCTAATGGTGATAAACATGTTGGAAACATGATTGCTCAAGCAATGGAAAAGGTCGGTAAGGAAGGTGTCATCACCTGTCAAGAAGGAAAAACTTTGGTCGATGAACTTGAAATCACTGAAGGTACACTTTTCTATTTCTCATTCTAGGTATGAGATTCGATCGTGGTTTCATCTCACCTTACTTCATCACCAACACTAAATCCCAAAAAGTCGAATTCGAAAAACCTTTGATTTTATTATCCGAAAAGAAGGTATCATCCCTTCAAGATTTACTTCCATCCATGGAAATGGCTGCTCAAGCTCGTCGTCCACTCATTGTCATTGCTGAAGATGTTGATGGTGAAGCATTGGCCGCTTGTATCTTGAACAAACTCCGTGGACAACTCTCAGTTGCCTGTGTCAAAGCCCCAGGATTTGGTGATAACCGTAAATCCATCTTGGCCGATATCGGTATCTTGACTGGTGCTACCGTATTCAGTGAAGAAACTGCCGTCAAACTTGATAAGGCTACTTTACAAGACCTCGGTTCTTGTGCTTTACTTACCATCTCTAAAGATGATACTATCTTCTTGAACGGTGCTGGTTCCAAAGATGCTGTTGCTCAACGTGCCGATCAAATCCGTGGTTTGATTGCCGAAACCGCTTCTGAATATGAAAAGGAAAAAATGCAAGAACGTTTGGCTAAACTCTGTGGTGGTGTTGCCGTCATCAAAGTTGGAGGTGCATCCGAAATTGAAGTTGGTGAAAAGAAAGATCGATTTGTCGATGCTTTGAATGCTACCCGTGCTGCTGTTGAAGAAGGTATCGTGCCTGGTGGTGGTACCGCACTTTTGAAGGCAAGCAAAATCTTGAGCACCTTGAAAGCCGAAAACTTTGATCAATCCCTCGGTATCGATATCGTACGTAAAGCCGTTACCGCACCTGCCAAAACTATTGTCTCTAATGCTGGTGAAGAAGGTGCCGTCACTGTTGGTCGTATCCTCGAAAACTACAACATCCCAAAAGATGGACTTAAAGACAACGACACTGCTGCATTCAACTACGGTTATGATGGTAAGCAAACCCTACACTAACCCTAGCCCAAAACGGAGTCTATGGAGATATGATCAAAGCTGGAATCATTGACCCTCTCAAAGTCGTGCGAACTGCTCTAGTTGATGCTTCTGGAGTTGCATCCTTGCTCACCACCACCGAAGTTGTGATTGCAGATGCCAAGAAGGAACCTGCACCTGGAATGCCTGGTATGGGCGGTATGGGTGGAATGGGTGGTATGGGTGGTATGATGTAAACTGTTACCACGCATTTCAATATATTTCATTTATCATTTTTTGCAATTTCAGTGTTTTTGTATTGTGAGTATCATAATTGTTGTACTTTTAGACAATAGAAGATTAAGATGGATTTGCATTACTAAAATAGATCCGTTCATTTTATTTACAACTAAAATGTACGAATAACACCTACTGTTGAAGATTTAAAGTTTGGTATATTATAAAGAGTTTTTCTTTGTTTTTGTTTTAGCATAAGCTTGGAGGAGTAATCCGCCCCAGTTACAATGTAACCGCAGTGACGAATGTAGATCCAATCTACAAAACAGTGTGGTCAATTCCACTGAAGCTCCCCCTTGTGCCCGAACCATACCAGCAGTATCTTCATCCAAACTAGCTTCATATATCCATGGTCTGTGAATGTGAATGTCGCGTACTAGCGAGTATTTCCTTGACCTTTTACCATATGTAAAGTAAACATCTTGAACAATTATATTATATCCAAGATCAATAGCAATTGAATAAATCGAATCTGTAAAGAGAGAATATATTATTTTTTAGTATTTCGAATCTGATCACGTATCCAATTGATATATGAATACACAACATCATCCATTTCCAATTCATTATGTAACTCGTGCCTTGCATCTACATAAGTATCCAATCGTTTATTGGCACTTGGAATCATATCAATAAACTTTTTTGAAGCTGAATACGATGTTAATTGATCATCTGTTCCATGACCAATTAAAATCGATGATGTGAAGGTTTGTGATACTGTATGAAGTAGGTATTCACCATTTGCAAATATATCGTCAAGAAGTTTAAATGATGCGTATGGATGTATATATGGATCTTCTTTATAGAGTTGAATTCGATATTCATCGCGTGTTAGGATTGAATGATCCAATACTGGTAACATGATAACAGTTGATTGTAATACTTTACGACTAATGATACCCTTAAAGGTACGATGTAAGAAATCAGGTTCATGACCAGCTGAACTAGGTTTATAAGTACCTAATAATTCATAAATTTAAAGAAATAAATACCTTCAATCATAGGTGAACATCCAATTACACCTGCAATACCATCTGGATAATCGTGGCAGAAACGTATAGCCAACCCACCACCCATTGAATGTCCCATCACATATACCGGAATATCTTTCACACACATACTATCAATCAATGCTTGCATATCCATCATCGTTGTTTCTAATCCACCCGTCACTCCTTTCTTACCCGACCGACAACACGTTCGACCAAACCCACGTTGATCAAATCCACCCACTTTGATTCCATTTTTAGCAAATACTGAAAATACATGTTCGTATCGATTGATATGTTCAGCTAAACCATGGAAAAATACTACGATGGCGATTGGTTTCGTATCGTAAGGAATCCATTGTTTAGTGTATATTTCATGTCCATCTGGTCTCTTTAACCATCGTTCCGTGAATTCATAAGTGAAAGTTGCCATTTTCTTTTCCCCTTAAAAATCAATCTAATTTCTAATTTTTTAAAAAAAGTTTCTGTGGTCCTCTATCTTTTTATAAGTCAAGTGTCCGTTAGAGGCTCATTTTATTTTTGGTTTCATGTAGGGACTCTGATTTTAGCAAATGACCTTTCTTTCCATTATTGGTGTTATACAAACACTTGTTTGATATTTTAAACTAAAACTTGAGAATCCTGTGTATTTATGAGTCCATAATAAAATAATTAGGATTAGATGATTTGGTAATTCGGATGGTTTATATATTCGTGGCTTCTCATCCAAGGTCCCAAAAACAGGTTGAAACGCATGTTTGGTAAGTCATCACTATCTTCTAGGCAAACACACACACACCGTTGTATCATTTCATATATTACAGAAAAAATGTAATCAAATCTATCAAGAATGTTGAATATCTTTCAAATGTTTAAGATTACGATTTGAAATCTTTAATTGATGATCCATCACCATTCGATCACAATCTGATTGTAAATTTTTGATCATTGATACTATTGTATCATAAACTACTGTTTTAATTTCAGCTGGACTTAATGAATCAAAAATATCTAAAAGATTAGTTAAAAATTCAAACCTAAATCGGCTGCAAATGGGTCTAACCAGTCTTGTTGAATTAACTCTTCCACTTCCCTTTCGATATCTATCTTTGGAATCACAGCTTCTTTCAAAGGTTCATATATTGGAATTGTCTCAAATTGTTTGGTGATTGGAATTAATGATATAGATTGTTCTTGTGTAAATACAAATCTGTACAATTGAATATGCTGAAATACACTATCTCTGTTAATGATTTCAATATTACGTTTTCATTGCAAAATTCACGATGGCTGGAAATTTTTCTAGTGGTATGGTTTCATTGTATGAATCCATAGTCTCTTGATGCATTGGTGATCTCAAAACTTTAAGCAGCAACTTTTTAAATTCTTCTAAATACGTGCTAGTGTCTTTTACACTATTTGCTAAATATTATAGATATATCTGTTTACCGATACTTTCAATCGTATTCTGAATAATGCCATAAATTGTATTTGCTTGAGGATGGTTTAATCCTATTGATTTTGTAAATCTGTCGGTTAGATAGACGTCTGTCCTACTTGAAGGTTTCATGATAGATGGATAATTGTATTGCAACCAATAACTCTCCATCTTTCCATCCTTTCATATCCATATAGTCTGCAATATACCTATTTCACTTATTAAACACTTTTGTTACCGTATCTCTGCTTCTGGATCATTCAATTTCAATAATTCTTCCCATAATTCTTCAGTTATTTGATTTAACGGTTGTTGTACTTTATTTTTTGTTTTTGGTTTGGGTTTTGTTCCTTTCTCTTTGGAATTTGGATTTGTTGAGGGAGTAGTCATTATCGATTGGATTGAAAAACTTCATTTCGCGTTTATTTTCTTACCTTTACTATACACACACGTTTAAAAAGATACTTTGAAAGTTTTCCCCCAGTGGTATACCATTATATCTATGTCATCATTTTAAATTTTAATTCAATTCAATGCCTTGTGCTAACTTGAATTTCTCCTACTTGGAATTTTTCCGTGACAAGTCAGATCTTTTAAAAAAAGAAGGGGGTGCTGCTAAGTCACTATTTTTTACAGTCAAATACAGATTTTGTATTTGTACATTACCAGCTCATGTTTATTGTATTATCATCATCATTCTATGCCTATAAATCTGTTTTCTAATGAAAAATTAAAACTAATAAAACCACAGCGTGAAGAATATCACTGTTCATTTGATAAGTAAATTGTTTGATTAAACTTATTTTAATATTCAATAAAAACGGTTAAACGAAAGTGCACCAATTCTGGCCGAAATTTATTACTTCATGTGATGCGGGGAAACAATCATTCCATTTAGTTTATTTATAAAAGCATGAGTTTAATTTCATTTCATATTCAACCTCCACAATAATGCCTTCCGCTGCTACTTATGAATTTACTGAAAAATGGATTAAAAGACCAGATGGTCACGAAATCTATACCAAAGTTTGGTGTCCATTCAACACGCCAATTGTTGCTACGTTAGCTTTCTTCCATGGATACGGAGAACATATCAATCGATATGAACATGTCTTTTCTGAATTTGCAAAGCATGGTATCAAAGTTGGATCTTTTGATCAACGTGGATTTGGTAGAACTGCTTATCGGTCTGGTTGGAAAGGAGTCACGGATGGATTTGATGCTACTGTTGGTGATATGAATGAAGTCATTGAAATGATCAAGGTTGAAGGAATTCCATTGTTTATCATGGGTCATTCAATGGGAGGTGGTTTGGCTTTACGTTACTGTTGTATGTATCCTGAAGGTATCAAGGGAGTCATTGCTAGTTCTCCATTAATTGAAGGTACGCTCTTAATATTTCGAATAATTATTCAGGTACTTATAAACCAACTTCTGCTGGTAACGAACCGAATATTTTTCATCGCGCTTTCAAGTCGATTATTGGACAAAAACTTATCAGCAATGCTGTTATTATGATTCCTACACTAGACTATAACATTCTTTCAAGAGATGCGTACCAAGTACAATTATATAAAGAAGACCCTTATATTCATTGTTATGCCTCATTCCGATTATTGGATGAAATGTTTTCTGGGGGAGATTATGTATTGAATGTTGGATCTAAAACCTTTAATCTTCCTATTTTAGCTGTACATGGTGATCATGATCAACTTACATCTTATCATGCTACCAAGAAATTTATTGAAATGATTCCAAGTACAGATAAACGATTCGACACGTATGAAGGAGCACATCACGAACTTCATAATGATTTGGTAAGAGACCAAGTGATTAGTTCGTATGTTACTTGGATATTGGAACATATTTAATCCATGTTTATAATAAAATTGAATATTATTTGATTACAATACAATAATAGTCACTATGTTAATTACGTAGATAACATCGTACATAGTTTAGTGTGTAATCAAGTATTACACTTATGAGTCGACATAATCAAACTGTTTGTCAAACAGCCTTATGTTCCACCAAACATTTTTTACCTCATCGAAATGGTTGCTTTTTCAAGGTTATTTACAAATGCCCAACGAATTATATTCTGGCGAGTTGTACTTCCTTCCCATCGATTGCTGAATTATCGTCCTGGTCCTTCGTTGTTTTTACGTCAACCATTAGTCAAAAATCAACCCTTTCGCTCACTACTCTCATTAAATAATATTATTCATATCGCAAAACCTAATTATGCTTTGCAAATTCCTTACTTGGTTGACCTGTTTCGTCAAAAACTCACATCAGCAGAGCATCAGAAGCAACCAGTACTCAAACATAATCAACAACCAATAATCCTCGTTTTTGAATTTATTAACCAAAATGAATATCAAATCAACTCTGCATTGAACGATGGAAGACTTGATGAAACTCATATCCGACAAATCCAGTTGTAATTTGCTTTGTGTATTGCTAATCAGTAGAATGGCAGATCGACAATATGAAAATATGATGAAGATCAGTCAAGTATTGAAAACTTTATTGAATCATAATATTCATAATGTCAAAGTTATCAACCAACCGACTCTTCAAATCAAAGCAACCATTCCATCTTCAGTCTTGAAAAAATTCAATTTTGATGTCAATCAATTGATTGATAATATGAATCTAAAATCTTCTTTATATCATATTCGTCAATTATCTCAACATGCAGTTCAAGAATTTTTGGAGGTTGTAGAAAATAGTTGGAATCATTTCAATACTCTTCCTGGTGGAATAGTCGAACGTGAACGAAACCTAAAAGCTTTGAATCAGTTCCGAGTTGCTAGCGCAAGTCTATAATTCCAACGTGGTTCATTCTTTTAATAAAGAATATTTGTATTAAGAGACTGCTTTATAATGAGATGATTCATACACTGGCTAGAACTGTCTATTCACGATTAATTTATATGCAAAAGTGCATTCCTGATTATAAGATATACCTCAATCAAAACCAATATCAAGTGATTATCTGATAAGTTCTACTATTTCTCAAATTCTCCTATCACGTAATGCAGTTCCAGCAACAACAGGAACCATATCATTTGACTTTTATTTATCGCCCATTCACCAAAACTCCTACACGTGTAGTTGTCCAAACCGAGTTTTATTGAATAAATGCATTTCCAATCGTGATTTTAAGAGTTGGGATGAACCATATAAAAAAGAATTTCATTATGAGTACGTGATTATCTGATAACATTCTACGATTTCTCAAATTTTCCCCTATCTTCATGTCACGGTGGTAATTTCCACAGATGTTGTCCGTTCCTATCAATATGGGGACCATGTCCTATGACATATTTTCCCTACACGTTTGATGGATTGTTCCACCGAGTTTTATTGAATTGCCACCAAATCAGTAGTAGGAAAAGTAACCTACCGAATGCCTTTTTTTATATATTACATAGTAGTCAATTGAAAATTATATTGTCAGTGTATATTGTATGATCAGTCCTTGATGAGTTGTACAAATGAACACGTTTAGGAAAGTATGGCAGATTGACATAGTTCATTGGTATTTAAAAAAAGAACCAAATTTCGACGTAACACTACTGATATGTCTACTGTCTTGTTGTTCATTGCATATCTTGCATCTCATTTCGCAGCACCTGTTGGACTATCACTTACCTCACCGGAAACGGTAGTTGCTGGTGGGTTTGTTAAAGTCTCTTGGACCAATGCAAATACTGCCAATACCGATGATTGGATCTGCTTCACCAAAGGGGATAATCCATCTTCATCTTCGTATTTACCAGATTCATGGCAATACACTTACGGATCCATTGACAAACTCAACCAACATCCTCTTGCTTCTGGTTCTGTCTCTGTGAAAGCACCTGGTACCCCTGGGACCTATAAACTGTTCTACTGTGAAAATAATGGCTATACATGCAAAGCCAGTGTAACTGTAACTGTTACCATTCCGAAATATACATGTCGTCCTAAAGGCGAAACGGCTTCAAGTATTAAACATGTGATCACGATTATATCTGAAAATCATTCGTTTGATAGTTATTTTGGCAAATATTGTAGAGCACCGGTAGGAAGTCGACCAACGTGTACGACAGGAAGGGATTGTTGTGAAATGGGTACTCCAATGTTAAATGGGCTAAATCCTGTTGTCCTAAACGATCAAACCAATGGTTTTGATCCTTGTCATTCCTATGATTGTATGTTATGTCAAATCAATGATGGTAAAATGGATAAATACCTTAGTAATGGTGGATGTCCTGGATCAGATAATCGAAATTACGCGATGGCTGATGGATCAACTGGTAGTGCTGGAAAATATTGGAAATGGGCATCAGAATATGCTATGAGTGATAGATTCTTTCAATCTGCACCAGGTAAGTAAATCAACTGGATTCTAATTGATTATCATAGGTGCATCATCACAAAGTGATATGTATTATGCTAGAGGTGCATGGGTATTTAAAGATAATTCCTTTGTTCCTCCTGGTCATGTTTGTAGTAAAAACATAAAGACATATGATGATCCCACAATTGCTAATCTATTACTCAACTGTCAAGTATCATTCACGTTCTATGCTGAAGGCTACAGTAAATCACTCAAACCAGGTCAATGTTGGCCACAATATTACGACCAAAGTGATGATCCATTTCATTACTACCCTAGCTTGACTGAATCATCACAATCAGACCAAATTTTTAGAAATTTTGATGAATTTGATTTGGATATTCAAAAAGGAACTTTACCTGATGTTTCGTTTGTGAAAGCGTTGGGTACTAAATCTGAACATCCTGGCCCTTCTTCCATTACCAGTGGCGAAGACTTTAACCAGCACATTATTGATGCAGTATTGGGATCTGAAAAATACAAGGACAATACCATTATTATACTCGTCCCAGATGAAAGTGGTGGATATCGTGATAGTGTATCCCCACCCTCGAAAAGCTCGGTAGATAATAGACCTTACGGGCCACGAATTCCTTTTGTAGTCATTGGAAATGCAGTCAAACGTAATTTTGTATCTCATGAACAACTTGAACCTGCAAGTATCATCCGATTTCTTGAGTCTAATTATTTGGCTGATCGTATTCCTGGTCAATTACAAACCAGAGATGCGGTGGTGAATAATTTGGGAAGTTTATTCAATCATTCGATCACTGGTTTTGATTTTGTTTAATTGTTCATTTCAATAAAGAATACATTTTAACTGATTCTTATGTATCATTATTTCTCTATGCCCAACTCATTCTCGATGACCTCCGTTGAAATTCTTCAAATTCTTTTTATACTCCACGGCACGTGACCACTATTTAAGCTTTCATTAGATTAGGATAGACACTCTGATAATAAAGAATTTCAACGGAGATCATCGAGTATGAGACCGCAGAGTACTTCTTTATTCAACAATTACAGAAAATCAATATAGTATCACGACGTACAACA
>MU621391.1:3782-20304 GCA_025399215.1 Globomyces pollinis-pini | reverse complement strand
TATCTAGTCTCTATCTGCTTAGTCTCATATCCGTCATTTCTATTTATTAGAAGCCGAACTATGTTAAATGTGGAAGTCGCTTCGAATATGACCATTGTCTTGGTGGATTCTAATGAAAATAATGATCCCGAACTAGTTTCTAAATAAAAAGATATTTGTAACAACTGATACAGTGCGACAGAACCGCGTTTATTTTTGAGTAATCTGGAAAAATCAGAATGAGTAATAACAGAGTCCTGAATGACTCTGGAATCCAAACGGACTGCAGCTATCATTTCGTGTGCTACCTTGGTGGAAATCGGTTCACCTACATCTTCAAACAATGCCATCAAATCTTCGACATCAATTACACCATTTTTATCCGCATCTACCAACAAAAATGCTTCTGTGATTTCCAAATCAGTTTCCAAAAACTTCTTTTTGCTTTTAAATGATGCTATCAATCTAAAGAACTCATCAATGGATACATCTCCGTCCCCATTTATATCCAATTCGCGTATCATGAATCTTATTTGTTTTGTAGATAGTTTCATTCCAAGGCTTTCCATTGCAATCAATAGTTCCTCTTCACTGATTGTACCGCTTCCATCAATATCGAAGGTAGAGAATGCCTATTTTCAGTTTTGGATATAAAACATACTTGGATATAAATAAAGCATTCTTCTTTTGTTAATCCGGGGTAATCTTCCATTTCACTCAATTTCTGTTTCATTACATCAACAGGTTTCGGTTTCCTCCAATTACCAAATACATTAGTCTCGTCCACCTGTTTGGCACGCACTAAACCTTTAACTAATTCTTCATAGGCCAATGCACACTTGTAATCAGATCCGTTTGCTGGATCGCGTTGTTGATTCGAGTTGGATGGACGGTCATCAGATTCAATCGGATGAGATTCAAAGATTGAAAATGCATTTGGTTTTACTTTTGCATAGAGATCTTGTTCTCTATCTTCTGATCCAATTTCAAATCTAATACTATCGTTTTTTTTCTTGGTTAAAATTTTTTTGGCATGCTTTCTTGCAGCAAGGATTCCAAACAAGGTGGGATTGCTATCTTTCTTGATCGGTTCATTCATCAATTTTACTTCCTTTTCTTTGTATACTTCCCGCTTAATGACAGGAAGACTCACGGGTAAATCAACAGTGATCACATTTGCCGTTGTACTATTACTAATTATATTTGGTATGTTGGATTGCTTTTTGTTCTTGTTCTTTCTGGGTCGTATTAATTCTAATTTATCATAATTTGGCCTACTATCAATCGATACAGATGAAGTTCGTCTGATGGTTACAGATGATGTTCGTCTGGTGGTGCTACTTTTACGACCCAGCTCATTATTTAATTCTACAGAGCCATCTTTATCTGACATTACATCGTTTTCTTTGCCCAGTTGACCTATCATTAAATAAAATTCTTTTACCATCCTGAGGGATAGAATTGGTAATTTTTGAATCTACTACACTATATGAACGAGAATTCTTTCTCGGGTTATTGTTCGCCGTAATAGAAACACTAGAACGACGATGCTTTGGTATTTGAGATGGGGACTTTGACTCTCCACGAACATCAGATACACTAAATACACTACTACGACTTACCAGAGAATTGTTTGAAGTTAATGACGACGAATCTTTTCTTGATAATGATTTCTGTGAATCATTAATGGACGTTTGCCTTGGAATACGACTACTTTTTCTTGGTCTGTCCACGATAATATCTGATATTTCTTCTGGTTCTTCTACCCAAGATTCCATTTTGATATATCGACTTGATTAGGAAACTTGTACAGTCAGTATCATCCATTAGCATTCTTTAGTCAATATTTGTATCATTGTTTCCAACAATCTTGATTTAATTATCCTTTCTCGTGAACAAAGAATTGATGATTATAATGTTTATGATTAATCAATCAATTGTTTTATACCATATCAAGATAAACTCGTAAAAATCGTACTGTAATCGTCCCAATTTTTTTGAGTTCTACATCACTCCATAGCTATGGAATCTATCATCATCACATAGTACTGAATCCATACTAACGCTACTGCCATACTAAAAACCATTGATTTCGTTGTAAATTTCCTTCCTTGTCAATCAAAATTCCTTTCAAAAGAATTTTCTAAAAAATTCGAGTATGGAATCCTTAAAACGAAAAGAACCTCCATCTGCTGTTCCTGGTAAGGGATAGATGATCACTGAATTGCTATAGTCGCCGATGATGCTGATTTGTTGAAGATTACTCCATTAGGTGCTGGAAATGAGGTTGGACGTAGCTGTATTTTGCTGGAATTTAAAGGGAAAACAATCATGGTATCCATCACAATTAGTTTCATCAATAGCTGGATTGTGGGTTGCATCCATCTTACACTGGTTTAGCTGCATTACCGTTTTTTGATGATATCGATCCTGCATCGGTTGATTTGTTGTTAATCACTCATTTTCATGTGGATCATGCTGGTATTGTTATGTTATTGCTGAATCTGTAGCTGCTTTACCGTACTTTATGGAGAAAACCAACTTCAAAGGGAAGGTGTACATGACACATCCAACTCGAGCTATCTATAAATGGCTATTATCAGACTATGTGAAAATCAGTTCTTTATCACCAGACGATCAATTATATGATGATCAGGATTTAGCGACTTCATATGAACGGATTCAAGTGGTTGATTATCATCAGGAAGTGGATGTTGGAGGTGACTAAAATTTAAATTTGGTAAATGCAAAATTCATGCTTATCGATCAATAGACCCATTCAATAGGAATTAAATTTACTCCATATAATGCTGGACATGTATTGGGAGCGGCAATGTTTTTGATTGAAATTGCTGGTGTTCGTTTACTATATACGGGTGACTACTCAAGAGAAGAGGATAGACACTTGATGGCCGCTGAAAGGCCACCTAATGTAGTCCCAGAGGTTTTAATTTGTGAATCTACTTATGGTAATAAAATTAATTATTTAGCTTCTATAGGTACCTTATCAATTTTATTCTTTATACTCTTAATTAGGTGTTCAGTAATTGAGATAATTTAGTTAACAATTAGATCTCATGAACCACGATTGGACAGAGAAACTCGTTTCACCAGAATGGTACATACAATCGTGAAAAGGGGTGGTCGTTGTTTGTTGCCTGTATTTGCTTTAGGGAGAGCGCAAGAGTTGCTGTTAATTCTAGACGAATACTGGCAAGCACATCCAGATCTTCATAATATACCCATATATTACGCATCATCTTTAGCAAAAAAATGCATGACAGTATGATTTAGCAATAGATTCACGTTAGGTCTACCAAAGTTATACTAATATGATGAATTCAAAGATTAGAGAACAAGCGAAAACATCAAATCCGTTCCAATTTAAACATATCAGTAATTTGAAAAGTATTGCACAGTTTGACGATGTTGGTCCTTGTGTAATGTTTGCAAGTCCGGGAATGTTACAAGTAAATCTATAGATATTCTAACCATTTAGAGTGGTCTCTCAAGAGAGCTGTTGGAATTATGGTGTGTTGATAAAAGAAATGGATGTATTATCCCGGGATACGTTGTGGAAGGAACGCTGGGAAAGGTATTAGATATTAATCTTATCTTGGTAGCAAATTTTAAGTCAACCTGATGATATTGTTTCTATGAGTGGTGCTAGGCTGCCACTACGACTTACTGTGGAATATATATCTTTTTCCGCACATGTTGACTACAAGGAAAATTCCGATTTTATAGAAGAAGTGGGATCAAAAAACTTGGTAAATAGTTACTCTTACAATGGTAGGTACTTGTTCATGGTGATTCAAATGAAATGGGTCGTTTACGAAGTGCGCTACAGAGTAAATATGCAGAACGTGAAATCCCACTACACATCCATACACCCAGAAACTGTGAAACAGTGGAATTACATTTTCGTGGAGAGAAGACCGCAAAGATAATTGGACATTTGGCAGCTGAAGAACCCAAACAGGGAACCTTAATTGAAGGTGTATTAACATCCAAAGATTTTGCATTTCAAATTATTGATCAATCTGAATTAGTTGATTTTACAGAATTAGTTGTTGTTCCAATCATTCAAAAACAAACTATTGTCACTCATGCACCTTTTGGACTTATTAAATGGCATTTGGAGCAAATGTATGGAACACTAATTGAAATTAAAGGGCAATATAAAGTAGTCAACCATGAATTCTCAACATTATAGGTTTTCAATGTCATTAATGTCATTCCAACGACAGATTCAAACAAAATCAATTTGGAATGGGATAGTAATCCAATGAATGATATGATTGCCGATTCGATCGTTGCTATTATTTTACAAGCCGATAGCAGTCCAGCAAGTGTGAAAGGTAATCTATTTAATATCTTATCAACACCAAATAGTAACGAAATCAGAGCATCATCATCATCACGGACATGAACATCAACATGAAAGTGATGGGCATGAAGATGAACCCAAGGTTAAAATGGAGAAACTGGATATGGAAGATGAAAATCAAACTAAAATTAAAATTGAACAAGATCATGAACATCCTGTGGAAGAAGCAAAGTTACAATCCACTGAAGATGCTAAATTACAATCACAATATATAGTCCCATCACAATTGAATCGTCCACAATTAAAGGACATGATGACTCGATTTTTAACATTACAATTTGGTGAATCAAGAATTCAGTTTAAGAAATTGGAGAGTGAAGAATTTGAGTTAGTTTGGGATCTCAAAATTGATAAAGATAATGCCACTGTCAAACTCAAAGAAGATGGATCTGCTTGGGTATGATATAGTCTACATAATTGTTAGAATTTGGAGTCTTCGACTGAAGAGTTGAAAAGAAGGTTGACAATATTGGTGAATAGAGTGTTACGAACTTGGTTACCATTGCAAGACACTTGGGTGTTGAATGTAAAATGATTGGATTTAAAGTATTATCATATTCTAAATATATACAACCATCTTATTAATTATTATATTAATTAAGCATAATAACTAGGGGAATACAGTAAATCTGATACAGTATACAAGTCTTGCTCTGTAAATTTTAATTTATGTTCATCCCAATTATCTATTCTGTTAAAACGTTAAACAATACCTTGATGAGTTCTTTTAAATTCACCAAATGTTAAACGAACAGTTGCATTAATAGGTGATGGGTCACTATGACAGGCTGCCAATTGGACAAGAACAGATGGCATCCAATCTGGTATTTCATAGGGAAATGCTAAAGCTAACGCTGCCAAACCAAGCACTGCTGCATGTCGTCTGTTCAATTTGGAGGAATATTCCTGATCTTTTTCAATCTTACTATTTCGATTCCGTTTGGGTAAGCGATTTTCTGTCAAGGAGGTTTGAAATTGTTTCTAAATAATTAAACTGATCTTGATAATACCATCAATCCATCAACTGCATGACGTTCCGAACAACGAATTATTCCTGATAAAGTAACACTAGCCAATTGTCTCACCTAAGAGTTAATAAAGTATATAGTACTTCTAGCTGAGGGTCTTGTATTAGTCTACATAAGACTAGCAAGATATCATTTTTGATAGATTCGTTAATGCTGAACAGATGTCTGAAAAACAGAACTTGAATGATAGGCAAAATCCTAGTTTTGATATGCCAACTTTTTTGACCAAGTTCTAATTCGTCAATGTCCATATCATCAACACAGTAATTCAATAATTGCTTCAATACTAGTTGAATCTGAT
The DNA here is from genome assembly GCA_025399215.1 of Globomyces pollinis-pini. Taxonomy (NCBI): domain Eukaryota; kingdom Fungi; phylum Chytridiomycota; class Chytridiomycetes; order Rhizophydiales; family Globomycetaceae; genus Globomyces; species Globomyces pollinis-pini. Next base: position 14,606 of record MU621391.1, on the reverse strand, counting down.
GATTGGAATGAGGAAAGTTTGGATAAATGTTTGAAACTTGACTTGCCATTGTTGATAAATCAGGATCAGAATATTCTTGCATTTCAATCATATGTTGACCTAGTACTGAAAAGTATGGCAAAAGTCCTAGCGGTCTATAGGAGGTTACAGCATAAGCAAACCAACACAAGACTAATATTAAAATTTGTGCATTACCAGTTTTGCTTGATTGTATATACAGAGACGGGGTTCCAATAGCTCGTGGGATTTTTTTATATTCACGAATTTGATTAAATAACTTTGATATTTTAGGATTAAACACTCCTTCCACTTGCCAATTTTCTTTATCCCATGTCGAGTTACAGAGATTGGCAAATGAACCAAACGATTTAGATGAAGGTTGGTATGACAATTGCAGACAGGCATCGATACAGCGACCAAGCGATTCTCGAACTTGCTGATAAGGGGTAGATATCATTTGTATAAGTGAATCAAGCAGTTGCTCACAATAATCCTTCATTCTAAATTGATAGACATCAATAACAGCCTTCATCAACCACAGCTTTTTTGACTCTGCCAAAAACGATGGATTGGAAGAATCCAATGGACTTTTCATTATGCGACTGATAATGGTGACATAGCGGTTTGGATCTCGTTGGTTCTACGATTAAAAAATATTCATACAAAAAAATATTGAAGACATGCCAACCAATAATGAATACTTTCCGTTGTAGCGGCTTGTATACCAGAAAAAAGGATAGGTATCACTTCCTTTTCAATTGTCATTTGGCCAGCGGTTCCCCAATGTTTACTCTTAACAAATTAATTCAATCAGGTAACTTACTCCTCTGATAATTCCCGCACATAACTCACTTGCTGCTCTCTGACTGAAGTTGTCATCAGTTTTCGCAGTTAAATCTTTCAGTAATGGAATGACAATATCAATGGGTCCTACAGGAAACAATCCAAAGAGTTGATCATAAAACTTTGCCAATTCCCTTCGAAACCCTTCTGAAGATTCTTGTGACAAAAACTCGATACTTTTTTTCCAAAATTCGGGTTGATTCACAGTAGTCGATAAATGGTCTTGAGCTGCATTTGAATCGGCATCATTGAATGGAGAAAGGAATATAGACCCTTGATAAACTTTAAATGTTTTTGGCCAGCAAAACCAACCGAATTCCAATTCATCAGAAAAGTATCTGTAGAAGGATGAGTTATTATTTACTTTACCTTTGATCATGATCAATAGGTTTCTCGGAGAACTGCTTGATCGAATCTATCACGGCACTGTAATTGGCGGACTCACTTGATATCATTTTCTTCAAATTTGCTGAATGATTGGTCCCTGCTGCTACCGAGCGATCCTTTAAAATATTCAAAATATCTTGTAGTAAAATCATATTTGACTTTCTAATGGTTGGATTTTCATCATTGATATGTGAAGTTACAAAGCCCATCAATTCTGCTGAAATAGGATATTTTGGAGACAGTATAACGTTTAAAAATGTTGTTGCCATATTAATAAATCTCCATGAGATTTGTTTTTTTTGCACCATTTCAAATACTCCTTTGAATAAACTGTCATAAATTTGATCCATTTTTGTGGTTTTTTCATTCTCAATCTGAGTAAGTCTTGATATTTCTGATGGATCAAACGGAATTGATTCAGCCAGTGATACTACACCATCTGGTAATGGATCTTTAAATTGGATACAAACAAAATTTTGCATGAAATCAAGGTACAATTTTCTAATAGCTTCTAAAGTAGATGGCTAAAAATATTTAATATTGCTTCATTACCTTTTCTTCATTCTTCAGATTCAAAATTGATTTGATAAACATGGCTGTAAACTAAACATCAAACATATATAGAACCAATACCTTGAATTTGTACAGATAGATTCCCATCATAACCGTACGGTTTCGAAGCACAAACAGAGCTCCTTTAAGTCGATCAGTATCTCTTTCAGCAGAAGGTTCATTTAAGATAGCAATACATTTGTCAAAGATAGAGTATCTTAGTGGCTCATGGAATTGAAGAACTTTAAAAAGTGCTTGCTGAGCAGATGTCCGAACTTTGGTGTACTTTGTGACCGATAAATCAAAGAGACCATGAACCAAATCGTGAACCAAAGTTGTAGTTGGATGTAGTTTCAGATTATGAGCTACTCTGCTCAAATGAAGCACATATAATTTCTTCAGTAGAACACTTCTTGGTAACACTGTATCGTCTTTAGATACACGGAAGATTCGTTTAGAATATTTGTAGATAGCTTTCATGGTATGGGCAGGTTCAGAATAAGTTAACTGTGCTGTGATGCATTCAATGATTGACTCCATGCTTTCTACGTCATCCTGACCTTGCGTTAAAAAGAATTTCAGTTGGTCTAACAATAGATATCTAATATGAAGAACTTTATCTTGCCAATGCTTATATTCCTGAGAATTTGGATCTGTAAACAAGAATCCAGCAGAAATAGGATGCGTTTTAACCTGTGCGGAATACAAACGAATATCTTCTGATTCATTATTATGATTGAATCCTGGCTGAGGTTGAACGAACGTGAAAGAAGAGGTAATACATTTCGAAAGTAATGAAAACCAACGGCAAAATGAATGGCTATGGTCTTTGGTTGATTGAGCCTGAGATGAAATAGATTTCAAATCCTGTAACTTTGAGATCGCCAAATTGGAATATTTGTCAACCAATTGACAAGCCCATTCCTTTTCTGGTTCATTTGGCACGTGCCAGTCTACATCAACATCTTCCAGTTTGAAATGCTCACCCCAGTGGGAATATGATCGACGCTGAAAATCTGCATTGTGCCATATCTTGGTCGGATGACTTCGATATTCCCGTGGATAGATATGAATCAAAGATTGAACAAGTTTGGGCAATAGATTACCAGCCCATAAATACCCTCTGCGAGATACACAGTGTTCAATCATCAAGTCTAAAATTTCATTGAGCATCTCTTTATATGGCAGCAAGCTTTCTCCTGAGAATGTAACGATGTTGAAAAGAATAGATTGATACCAATGAATAGCGGCATCCGACATTGAGGCAAATCCAAAAGGATTTGAGTTTGCTGCATTTTTATTTCCCTCAGGTTTGGAAGAAGCGCCGTGAGAGAGCTCCTCTTTGATTTTTTCACAACAAAGTGGCAAAAGCTTTTGTAAACGCTTCTTTGGATTCGCAGGGCACAGCAATCCACATAATATTCCTACGGTCTCAGAGGCAGAAGGAATAATTGAGTTTTCAATTTTCTTCACCATTTGATTCAAAACTAAATCTTCAAACTGTGGTGATAATTGAGAAAATACAATTTCACAGGTAAATGCCATGGTGGCCAATAACCCCCCTTCGGCATTACCACTGCTTTCTCCAACCTTGAAATTTTGCGGTAAGTTTTCCAAAGTCTAACAATGATTAGATGGAATGATTACCATGAAAAGTTTATCCACAAATTGAACGATCCAAAATTCAAAATCGCCTGTTGAAGTTCTACAACTTTCATCTTCAATTGGTGATGTTGCAGTTGGGGAACCGCACTCCATTGAAACTTCCAAGAACTCACTATCAGTTGCACAATATTTAGAGTTGTCAAACAGAGGGACGTTTGCAATACTACATACAATAAAGAGGAGCGAAGTGATCGACTTTTGTATGTCATTAATATCCAAACCAGGTAATGTCAACTGTAATAAAGATGAAAGGTGTTGTCCACCTTTTTTATAATGCTGTGTTCTCAAAAGAGATGTTGCACTACCAGATAACAAGTAAATGGATGGGATAGTACGATGAGATTCTGTTAAGTTTTCCAAAGACTATTGGTCAGTACGGATAAAATTTACAGGATAAACTTTCTGTAATGCAGTGGGAAATAAAGCTTCAGGGTTGAGCCAGCTAATATATTTCAAGGTGGATTGAGACGCCCCCATAGCTTCCATGTTTTTACCATACAAAAGCATTAAACTAAGAGGAATAATAGCAGATGTTAGTTCATGGATCATTCCTTTGGTAAATCTTAAACCGATTGGAGTTTGACAATCTTTTTGACTCTCTAAACCATTAAATAAATTAAATGTACCTTCATATTGTCGATCATAGAGGAACTTTGTAACATCTTGAAGCAATCTTGCAATAATAGAAGTCCATGCACCTGAGTTTGACGGATGTGCAAAATTTTCTATTGCTTGAAGGAACAATTTGAAGTGTTTGATTGTGTCGGAAGTTGGACTGGAAGTATATACGATAATTTTTGCGAATGATTCCACTTTGCTCTGAGGAATTAATGTAAATAGTTACTGTTATAAATGCCGAATTCATATTGACTTTGTGTTCCGTAACTCCAAAGGACACTCTGTTAGAATCATTACCTAACGGTAATGTATCCAGTCCTGTAGATCCACTACCAACTGGGAGTTTTAACATTTTCAATCCTTTTGAGAAAAGAAAGTTCATTTGATACTGTCCGATTTTTAAATACTCTGGATTTCCATAGTTATCATGGATTAATCGAGATATTAATGACAGAAATAGCGAATCGTATTTTACTGAATTTTCAATCATTGTCCATAAATTGAAAACGTTTGGAAGCCAATAGAATTTGGATGCATTTCCAACATCAATATCACCTGGGACAGTTGGTAATATATTTGTTGGTAAGAAAATAGTCAAAATGGCTACATTGGCCACGAAATAATCAAACTCGTGAATTGATAAAGAAGGGAATATTAACTCCAAAATCTCACTGGTAGCTGACTTTCCAAAGTATCTGAATGGTTATATAACATACGAAGTGTACCGGTTTGTTACTCTAACCAATTTAATTAATGAAGGAATTCGATTCCTATAATTTAGAAAGACATTTCTTTTACGTAACAGATGTTGGTAGGACAACATGCTTTGGATATAGCAAAGAGTATAACAATTTATACAATGGTTTCCAAGGCAAGTGTAATAATTCTGGCTCTATCAATTTCTCATCTCTGAAGTGAATATTACGATTGAATACTTTAATAATTGAGAGCATGTTTCCATAAATCTAAAGGATAAATCATAGTCTTTGGTGGAAATAATTGTATGGAATAGGATTTTCACAAACCAAACTCGATCATTGACAGATAAATGAAATTTCAACTCCAAATAGCTAATTAAATTAAACCAAGAATAGAATACTCTTTCAATGAATTTAGAATAGCAGCAATATCAGAGAGACGATTAGTCTTTATAGCCATTGATAAATTTAATTTCAAATCCTCCAACCAGCTACCACCATTGGAATCATAAGGCAAATACTTGTTCCAATCCTTCATACTTTTAAGAAAGGTAAGTTTAACTCGCAGTATTTAAACCCTTGCATAGGTGGCGCAGACAAAGCCAATGAATTCAAACCACATGAACTGGAAACTGTGGAAAAATATGATACAAATTATCCGTTGCCTGTACGTGTCGTTAAGTTAAGCATTGGATTGTATCTGTTTGGTTGCCCTCGCTATTGGCTACTAGTAATGTCATTTACGCGTTTTGGCAAGTTTAAAATACAGACTAAAATACAAAATTAAAAACCGACTGTACACTATGATAATTTATTTGGATTGGCAATAACATAAATCAAGTCGGTTTTTCTTAACTGGAGACTCCATGGCGGGTTGGTGTACACAAATGGTAACTTGTTCTTCAAACATATCACATCCGTCTCTCGTAAGATTCCGATTGGAATAATACCAACTGTTTGTGCCAATAACTCATATAAATGGCCAAATGTGTACTGCAGCAAGTTCTCTGGAACCGCAATATAGCACAGATTGGATGGTTCAAACCCCAAAAGATTGTCAAGTTCATAATCAACCTATGTGTTAATCAATCATTAAGTTACCTCATATCGAACCCCACATAAAATGCTAAAGATACTAACAATGCTAGGTTGAAAGTATGCAGCAGATATAATTGATTCTTGCATCAGACTTGTTACAACTCGCCCAGATGCAAACAATGGATTGAAATACACATCTTGCAACCCAATGGTGTCGGTAGTTTTGCCTTTTCGGTTGGCTACAATAGACAAAAACTTTGCATTCGACTTGTCAGCTGTAAAATGTTAGCATGATGCTTATGATTAAATACTGAGATCTGTGACTATATGCTTTTTGATCCCTTCTCGGCTACATAGCTTTTCTATCAAATTTGAAACCATGCTACAATTAGTCTTTCGCGGAAGTTTACATGGTTTTTGCATCGGTCAACCTTTCTGATTCAAACTCCTTGCTTTTAGAATATTTTAGCATATTAGTCAAAATGATTTTATCCGCTGTAAAAATTCCTGCTCTAATTAAATTTTCGGCTTTGTTTGCAAATCCCACAAAGAAAAAAAGTTCAGGAAAACATGCAAATTTTTGAAACTCGGTTGATGTTGGTAATCGATCACACATTATCACAAGTGGTTTTAATTCACTCTTGGTTAAATGTGCAGATCGTAATGTACATACTAATCGAAAGATGTGAAAATCACCTGTACAAACGAGAATGAATGCTTTGAGATGTGCTGCCGATTCAATCGTCATTGATGCAACATCTACCACACTTTTTTCCAATAATAAACAACGTGGAACTGAATTTAATCACACAAAATCAAACCTTTTGTTTTGTTTGACAACGCAGGATAACCAGTTCTGTAATTTTCCCACCGTTGATCTACTGGAGACGTTACTGTACTATGCTTGGTTATATTTTGGCATGTCTCAGGCGAGGTTGGAGAGAAAATTTCCCGAACAGTATCAATTGTATTTATCTTTTGAGCAGTACGCAAATATTTGGCCATCGTCTGTAAAGAGAGTGAGTATACTGTATGGGAGTACCAATTGTGAAACTGCACTGACATCTTCATACGAGTTTGCTATGAAATAACATATATCTCCAGCACGTAATGAATAATCTAAACCCGGATTTAAGGTGATGTGTTTGACTCTCTTCTCGGGGATATAAATTTGGAGTGCAAATAGTATGATCTGAAACTCTTTATAAAGATACATCGACACTTCTGCAAATCTCTTTCCGACAAAAATTTCATTAAGTGGTGCTTTGAAAATTTCGCTTCTCATTCCATCGCCTACAATTAAAAAACTGAAATGCACCATATTGCTCTTGCCAAGGATGATTGGTAGTTATAGTTCTTCGAGCTAAACGTAACAGGTTTATCATCAGCGTTGCTATTCATATTAACACTTTTTGAAAGTTACCAACTCCTCTATATAAACAATTGTACCCCAGAAAGATTTGTCTAAATTCATCAATACACACCGCTAGTTTATCAATAGTTTAGGAATTACTTGCTGAAGTAAACTCTTCGTGCAATGAACTGGTGTCGGGTAAGAGAGTTTCAACAAACAAAGGAACTTCTGGAGAAAAATCAGAAAATGCCCATGCTCGTAATGTATTCTGTTCATCTTCCGAGCGCTTCATTTCAGGAGCTATTTCCAGATCGGCAAGTATGATAGCTGCTGACGCTGACCTTGCTATAAAACTAAAAATTGCTTACTTTAACTGAACTCTTTCCAAATCTTTTGTATTCTAACATGTTAAATCATTTGGACTTACATATCCACTTCCATTAATGATAAAGAATCTGTTTTTCAGTCGACTGCTTTTCAGTGCGTATTTCACTGTTGCAGGCATCTTGGTTCTAGACAGCAAAACAAACGAAATGTTATCCTTTACATCCTAATACAATAAGAAAAGAGATTTGATACCTTTGCCAATATAGTTTTCGCAATATCCAGAATTCGAGCAGCATTATCAAAAACACCACAAATGATGACATAAGGATTTCTACCTGGGATAAATGAACCTGCACCAAGAGCTTGCATTTTGATAGTTTCTTGTACATCTGTAATCAAGCCAGGAAGAACAATCAACCCAGCAAAGATAACCATCATCACAATAACTTGAGATGCTGGATTACCCGGTGTGATATCCCCATACCCTACCGTTGTCATTGTGATGAGGATAAAGTAGAATGAATCCAATAAACTCAAGTTTGTTCGATCCTGACCTCTTCTTTCCGAATCAAAATTCGATTCAGAGTAACTGAATGCTGAGACTCCAAAAAATAAGAGTGTCAGAATGGATGCTGATAAAATCACGAATTTTTCCATGAATTCGGATATTTTAAAGGGACTCCATTTTCGTTTTGATCTATCGTTTAAGAAACTAATACCTAAACCTTAAAACAGACTTTAATGACATTGTCACCAAAAAAAATCGCAAGAAATATGGAACATCTAGAGTTGATTAATTGAATACAAGTACAAATAAACTCTCCAATTTGAACAAATGTGCAAAGAATAAATGGAACCGTTGTAGTAAGATCAAGCAATACTTCAGCAGAAAATAAAAACATGATTGGATTTTCTTGAACAATCGCGTAAATGAAATTCATAGTTAATTTGATGATTGATAAAATCAATAGTTGAAAGAATATAGCTGTTCCACGATGTACTACAAACCAACTTGGATATATCTCTGTACCAGGACAGTTATTAGCTTTACAAGGGTGATCCTTATCAAATTGAATTTCATACAAATAGAGAAATGCAAAGATACATTCAATCAATAAACTTGCAATATCCTAATAAAAATTACTTTAATCTAAAACAAACTTACCAAAATCCAACTGTTTTCTTTGATTATCTTTTTGACAATGGTAAGAAGGTTGGTAAAATGAATCCAATCGATGATTTTATGGAAGATGCGTTCATCAGGATCATATCTAAGACATTATTCGATATCATTGACTACCTCTCTCTGGTTTTAATGATTCTATAAGCTTCCCGAATATCAGTATAAATATGTTTAGAATGAAATCGAATCTTTCTATTGGCCCATTTCTTTGTCAATTGAACTTCAGGGCAAGTGTCATCGAAAAAATCAAAGTCATTGATAATCTCTTTGTAACTTGGGTTTGATTGTAAACCTGATTCTATCTTTAAGTGAGTTTGATGACGACTGATGATTGAGAAAGATGATTCTAGCTGACTCTGTTGTGATGGATCTGATGGTAATGATCGCATTGTAATTGTCTAGTTTAATATCCAACTCTATTGTTGTCTTGAAATGTAAACTGATCAGACCGCGTCGGAGTTTCTCTTTCAACAATATAAATCTAAAATTTGAAAAATATTGTAATTATCTTATCTAGTTAATATAGATATTGACGATTCGGATACTTTCTCGCTAAACGGTGATTCGACCATGTTTGAATCACTCCAAATGCAAACAGTTAAAACATAAAAGCAATATTTACAATCTATTCAATTACCTATCAAAATGGAGATACCAGCAATGGTGATTTAAACCTCATGAATATCAGTTCTACAAAATACATTTGATTCAATGCATGTACAATTTAATAACGATTTGAATTCTTTCCAATATTTTTACTCCAACAATACCTTCCTAATGTACGTAATATATTTGTATGGAAATATTTATTAGGTATAAAGTTACACGTTTGTTTGGAATTGATTTCCCAGTTCAATATTGTGTTACCTGATGATCACATCATGTGGAGTTGGTAAAAGAGATATAATCAAAAGAAATTAGATTGGAAATGTAAAAATGGTAATACCAACTCTACTGTTTCTTCTTGTCACTCAACCATTTCATGTTAGAAGTTCTTTTGACTTCACTATTGACTATGGTGCACAGCAACTATCAATGTTAAATGATGGAACGTTGAAATTAACAGTTGGCCCTGCTCCAAAACCAGGAAATGATCTCGTGGGTGTCCGGATCAAGTCTAAAGTGAAGCATAGTACCGGTCAGTGGTGTGGGGATCTCTTACCTTTCAATAGTCCGGATTTGAAAGAGGGTCCCGTTTTTGCCTTTTATGTCGCCGACAAGAACCCAAGTAATAATAACTAAGGTTTAGTTGATTTTTTTATAGTTGATCGAGAACATGAAGAGTGGGATGAAATTGATTTTGAATTCATGTCGCGCTATCAAAATGCAGTTTGGACAAACAGATTTCATGGTATTAGTGGTGCAGATCATCAAAATACAACAGTGGCATTCAATGTTCCATTAAATTTCAAACAACAGACACAATTTTCTACTTATTGTATTAATTGGAAAGCAGATGGGACCGCGATTGGTACCATTGATGGTGTCGTAATGAGAAATTACACCATTCCTAAACCCTGGAAGGAACTTTATTTGTATCTATCAATTTGGGGATCCGATGAAGCTGCATTTTGGTCCGGTTCCATTAGGTCCATGACTAAATCATACAGTTGTTATGCTAAAAACATCGTATATAGTTTACAATAAAGAAAATGGAAGATGATTTGCTGAAATGAAGTGAATAGCAAAAGTCATTTGAAATAGTTTTATCGGCACCGTTAAAAACCATAAGGAAGTATGTTAATTGTAATAACATCTAGTAGACCACCCAAATGATCTTTTTGAAAAGGATTTGATGGTTTTCTAGCATTAGATGACCAAAAATCAAGAGGTTTGAGTACCTTTCCAGGACAATTTGTTTCCATTTTGAACTGTGTTCACTCCGAGGACTTTTGATTGTTCAAGTGTAAAGCAATCTTTCCTGATAAATAAGAAATTTCTTTCTATCTTTCCCAGCACTCTCACCTAATCAAACCCATCCAACGGTGATTTGATTTTGAATTTGGACGATGGAAAATTATAAGCTTGATATTCAGTCATTAAAGCAAGAATCCCCAGGAGTGGATTTCAATGCTCCTTTTCAGTTAAATAAGGACTACACTGTCGGTCACTATGTTCTAAAGCACCTGATAACAACCTGGAAAATCATCAAGAATTCA
>MU621390.1:0-20315 GCA_025399215.1 Globomyces pollinis-pini | reverse complement strand
GCTTTCAGGGGGAACCGAACCCACGACATCGTCATGTCTTGGGTTTTTGACCATGTCACACCACTGTCGCTGATAGCTGGGTGGGATCCCAGGTCAGGCGTGGTTCGATCCGACAACCACTCCAACCTGGGCCATGCCAGCACACTCCCTTAAGAGGGCTTGGAAATTATTACATTATCTCATATTTACAGACAATAACTGGACTAAAATAGGTCGAATATCCATCATTAAAACTACAATTGGGAACCAATAGATCGCACTCAATCCATTGGGATCAGTCTAAAAGCAATCTCATATCACTGGCACTAAATACACAAACGAAATCAAAGTAAGTATCTGCTTCTACCAAAAATAAAGTAAGTATCTGCTGCTACCAAAAACAAAGTCAGTATTTTTTCTGATGCAACTTTTGGATGCAGATCAGTTGGATAGAGTTGCATTTATATATGGTAGTACCTAGTGGCAGGGAAATAACATCCCTTATGGACCTAAAATTGATTAAGGTAATTTGTTAGTCACAGTTAAACTTAGCAGTAGTTCTAGGGAAGTAGAGTAGCAACAAGAGATGGACCTGAATTTAGTTAATGTAATTTGATTTTGCTGGGTGGATGCTGCTTGAAGGAGGACTGGTCAACGATGTATATGGGATTATTTCTGATGCAACTTTTGAATGCAGGTAATTTGATTTAATGGAATGCGAAAATCAATCCGAAGTGACCCGAACAGCCATCAGTGCATGCACTAAAAGTTGCTGTGACAAAACCCCAAATACATACTTTAGGAGAGTTTGCCATTAATTTACTACCTAAATACTTTTAAACATCAAATCTAAAGGATTTTGTTTTTAAATTATGAGTTTCTTTAATATCATTCGTTGACTTCATCATTTCTATTAGATCTTGATGAGAGTTCACCTTTCCAACTCTCAACTGAACAAGCTAATACAATGTAACTGATGGTGTGATTTTCAGAAGGGAGAAGTTCGCGCATGATGAACTACCAATGAACTAAACGGTGTTATCCATTGAATAGCTGTTATAGATACTAGTAACCATATCCCTAGTATTTCTCTTACTCCTAACGCATTTCTTTTTCATTTTTCATGTTGGATACTTTCGATTCTGTGACAATCTTACTTGGTGCTGCTATAGTCGCATTTGCTTTCTACTCTGCTAATCCTACTCCGGATGTGCTCCCTTCTGCTTTGCACCGTCAAGGTATTACATATTGCACTCACTTGAAGCTATCGTATTGCTCATTCTCTACCTCTTATTTCTTAGGCTTCTTCAACTCGTAATTTGAACGAAACTGCTGTCTACAGAAACAAAAATACTCCTCATTATCGTCCGCTGATCTCTGACTTGGATGGGAAAAAAACTGTTTATGGTATACATTCCTCCTGTAACCTTAGATATGTTTTGGCATGCCGTAAAGTCTTTCTCAAATCAAAATTACTTGGCTTCTCGTACTGGTGATGCTGATTTTAAATATTTGTCTTTCAAAAAAGTTTCGGAAAGAGCTATCGCGTTTGGAAAAGGTCTCGTTCAACTCTCATCTATTCAACCCCCACAGTCCGATGTCGTTAGTTCTAAGCAGTTGGTCGGAATTTACTTGAAAAATTCTATTCCCTGGTTGCTCGCTGATATTGGTAAATAACACAAATCTCTAGCTTTACAATTTGATTCACCAAAAGTTATTCAATATCAAACGCTGATTACTAAATTCATTGACAATGTCAGTATTACAAATATTTTTAGTCTTTGTATACATCAATCACCATAGTGATCCATTCACTGCGTTGATCTGTCGTACTATAATCACCTCATAAGCACAAATGATGTTTGCGAACGACACATTAATCTGACAAACCATTTCATACTTATATTATTGACACATTGAAAATGAAAATCCTCAAACACCCCAACTAACTTTATAGCATGCTTCACCTTTGGCTTTGTTACAGTCCCCATCCACGAATCCTTCGATAGTGACTCTCTCCTCTACATTCTCAACCACACCGAAATGCCAACAATCATCTTAGGTATTAGCCATCCCTAATAAAAGGTCTATCTAACTTGGACAAGGTCGTATCACTCGTCCCAAAAGCAAAGTTTCTAAAAGTACACACCAAACCACTAAATATAGAAAATCATTGTCACAGATGTGGATACAATCCCGGAACATGCTTTGCAATTAGTCAAGGATACACCTGTGAAACTGGTTCCTTTTGCAACTGTTGAAAAGGAAGGTTTCTTTTGGGATAAACAAATTGAACATGTTGTTCCAAAACCTGATGATGTCTTTACCGTATATTTTCGTATTAACCATAGATTTGTTATACTTCTGGTACTACTGGTAATCCTAAAGGTGGTATGATAACCCATAAAAATATGGCGGTATGCAAAATTGTTGTTAATTTTATTAAGTCTGCTGCAGGTGGATTGATTGATTTATTACCTGATAAACATATGTTGAATGGAAGTGATCGACACGTATCATTTGTAATTTACCTGTCGTTTGATTTGTAGTTACCATTAAGTCATATGCTCGAACGTGTATTGTTCCATGGATTGACTTTCTTGTACGATGATTTGTTTAATTTGTAGTGGATGTTCTATTGGCTTCTATCGTGGTGATATTACCCTCTTGATGGATGATATTGTTAAATTTGAACCAACTGTTTGGTACATCTATGCTTATATATAGTTATTCCCCGCTGTCCCACGATTGTTAAACAAACTCTACGATGGTGTTCGTGCTAAAATTGCAGCTTCATCACTTGTCGTTCGTACACTGTTTGATTTTGCTTATGCTCGGAAATTATCATTGCTCAAAAGTGGAGTGTAATTTATAAAATCTTATAGTATAGGGTGACCCGTAATACTATTTGGGACTCACTTGTGTTTTCAAAAATCCAGGCTAGGACTGGTGGTCGAGTGCGATTATTCATTACTGGTGCCGCTCCTATCAGTCCTGAAGTGCTTCAATTCATACGAGTGGTGTTTGGTGTGAATGTCGTTGAGGGTTATGGTCAAACAGAATCATGTGCTTCTGGTTTCGTAACACAGATTGGGGATCATTTTGCACCTTATGGATGCCATGTTGGTAAATCATGTATATCATAGATTTACATTAGGTATTCCGTTTTCATGTTCCGAGTATAAATTGGTGGATGTACCTGAAATGAAATACTTGGCGACAGATTTGCCAAACCCTCGTGGAGAAGTAATCCCACGTTGCTGACCTATAGATCTGCTTCCGTGGTCCAAATGTTATGCGTGGTTATTTCAAAGAACCGAAAAAAACCAAAGAAACTATTGATGAGGATCAATGGTTACACACGTAACTAATTCAAATTCTAAAATACTAGTGGTGATGTAGGCGAAATCTTACCGAATTTGACTTTAAAAATCATTGATCGAGTCAAGAATATTTTCAAATTAGCACAAGGTGAATATGTAGCACCCGATGCCATTGAAAGTAAATTAAAAAGTGCATTGGTAGCCCAATTATTCATCCATGGTGATTCATTGCAAACAGTAATGTGATTGTATGTTGATCAATAGTGTTTGGTGGCCATCGCCGTCCCAGATCATGCCAATTTATTGCCATGGGCTGAATCACAAGGTATCACACCAACTGATTTACCATCCTTGTGTGCCAATCCAGTCGTGAACAAGCACATTCTCAATGATCTAGTGACTCTGGGTAAAAAGGTATGATGAAGTTGGTTCATTGTAGGCTGGATTGAAAGGGTTTGAAATCCCAAAGGCGGTTTATTTAGAGTCGACCTTGTTTTCACTTGAGAATGGATTGCTGACACCAACGTTTAAGACTAAACGTGAAGTTGTGAAGAAACAGTATGCGGATGTTTTAAATGGGTTGTATAAAGGTCTATAATAATCAAATCAATATAATCCACTTTTTTTTCTTTTTGGTTTGATTATAATATGAGGATTTTGTTTTTTGTTTTTTTCATCATTGTGAACCTGTGATTGTGTGCTGGTCAGATGTACATTGAGCGTGGATCGATTGAATACGAATGAAATCTTTATAAAAAAACTACAACCCACTATAATAACTACAACCCCAAATCCACAGTATTTTTCCCTTCAAAAATATCCACCATTTTGATTTCAATTTATGAAAGAAATAGACTTTAAGCGTGATTTTCAACAATTATATCTTCAACATCGTCATAAACTCTACCAAAATATCAAAAATATACAAATCTATGCATTCGATATCATAGTATCCACACAGCAACATCTCACCAATTATCATTTATGGGTAGAGAGTATGCAGTTATATATGCAACCAGTACAGATGGTGATATGCCGTCATGCACGATTTATGGGGTTGATGATGATAGTTGTGGTGGTCTCATTGATACTTTCATTGCTTAATTACGGACTGGGGTATGTGTATTGCATGTTGGTTTGGTACGCAAAGACAGGATACGTTTATTGGTCAGATTACTTGGGACTAATTGAAACTTTAACTGAATAAATAAATATTTCAAGTTGATTGAATTGAAATTCAATTGATGTCATGTTTTTTGAATCTTTTGTATAAGATTTTGATGAATTGACTTTCTATCGCGTTTTTTCAAATGAATCATACCAAAGTACAATCGGGAGCGATTCTACAAACTGACTCGTCTCATAGTTTAGGCGAAAAGAAACGAGGAATAGTAGGAAACATAACTGGAGCAGTTACTGGAGCTGCAGGAGTTTTCACTGGAGCTGCAGCCAATGCAGTAGGTAAAATCAAAGGACATCAAATGAATGCATCCATGATGCCTGGTATTCAAGCCAATACTCATGCTCATCATCAACGTACCGAATCCGCTAGTGGAATACAATTTGATTTCAATCGATTATCTGATGAAACTTTTAATGTTGAAATTCAAATTAGAACAGCATTACAGAAATTGCCAAATGAGGATTCGATTCAGCAATTGCATTTACAATTGGCTGATATTAAAGATATCACTTCACAAGAATTACGTAAAAATGTATTTAAGAATTATAATGAATTTGTCATTATTTCAAAGGAAATTACCAAATTGGAGGGTGATATGATTGCAGTAAAATCAGTTTTATCAGAATTGAAAGAAGTCCGTGATAATTTTGGTTCATTTGGTCAAGGTAATTCCACTCTGCTCAACAAGCTTTGTTTACTTACCAAACACACATGAATGACTGAATAATAATCTTTTTAGTTGCTAATACGGTCGCTGTATCGACTCCATTAGATAACGGAATGGATGATGTAGATGAAGATGAGATTGCAAAACAATTGGCCAAGGAGGAAATTGAAAAGGAATTGAAACGTACGAGATTGGGTAATCTATACCGTGAAATCGATGGTCTGCAGGTAAAATTCAATTTATTTATTGGTAGAAATCGTTACCAGAGAATCCGAGTCGATATTTAGAACATGATGGATCTCAATTACGATTAACAGAGATCAATCCAGCAAATTACAAACAAAAAGACGTGGTAAGCATTATATACTCATACAAAGGTATACATTCATGTATTGAGCGATTTCATTGTGGTTGCTTTATGGAAGAAGAATATGATGTCCGGTAAAAATCGTCTGGTACCTGATAAATTATTTGGAATCAATGAAATTGCATTCATTGATATGAAAGATTCACCAGGTATATTATCAAGAATTAACCTATTAGAAATGAATTTTGCATTCAAGATCATGAAGGGGTCAGAATTATATATGTATAAGGCGGAAACTTTACAAGAAAAGAAATCTGTTATTTCAGTTATTATTAAAGTGACGGGTGATTTATTAACCTTGAAAAAAATGGAATTGGAATCTAAAAAATCTGCTATTGTATATTCATTTATTAGTGTTCATTGTAGAGTATGATCCCTAGTCCATCTTTGGTAGTAGCGCCTATTGTGGAAAAAGAAAACAAGAAGATTCTAAAAGTATGGATGATTCTTATTCATAATTAGGATAACTTAAGTGAAGCGGACTATCGGTGGTTATTGGAATTATCTGATGATCTTGATGTATTGATTGCACATCGAGATTTTGACCAGGCTGTTTTAAATGTGGAAAAAGGTACTTCTTAAAATATTGAATTTGTGATATAGCGAGACAAATTATGGCTTTGTGTGATAATGATACCGCACGTTTACAGTTCATCCGATCTAGTATTGAAGAACGTATCACGACCCTCTCGGAAATCGTGTCGATTGATCTAACCAGCACTTCAGCAACTAAAAATCAAATTCAGGCGGATATTGATAGATTGCAGCGACTCGGACTTGGGGATCATGTAAATATGCATTGGCTAAAGTGTTAGGCTCGAGATATTTACTTGACTACTCGTAGCCAAGTTATTCGACATAGACTACGACAACTCCATTTCAATGGAGATATAGTAGCATATATGTTTGATTATTGTGATATTTTCTTTAGACTGATAAAAAATACTTGTGATTGGTTTGGGGGCTCTTTCCATGACCCATCGATGGCATCTGGTAACGGCTTGGTTGCTTATTCGATATGCAGGGTTTATGAAATGGATTCAGATTGAATTGGATTATTTTGGAAAGAAGTTT
Source organism: Globomyces pollinis-pini (assembly GCA_025399215.1). Taxonomy (NCBI): domain Eukaryota; kingdom Fungi; phylum Chytridiomycota; class Chytridiomycetes; order Rhizophydiales; family Globomycetaceae; genus Globomyces; species Globomyces pollinis-pini. The sequence continues at coordinate 13,722 of MU621390.1, read as the reverse complement.
CGAAAGCAGATTTTTGGAGTGGATCATGAATTTCATATAATTGCAGAATGTGTTATTACCGCTCTAGATAGATGTGAAGAGGTACGGAATGTTAATTTATCTATTTAGCTTCATTCAGTGGGAATGAACTTAACATCAACTTTTGAAAATATTATCAATGATGATCTAATGAATGCTATTGAAGTTCATGCTGTTAAATGTGACAAGGAAATCTTTCATAGCGTTATGAAAGATAATTACAACAGATTAGATTTGAACACTGAAATATTTGATAGTGCAAATATCAAATTTGGTAATATTACAGATTGTATTTTTAATAGCTAGATATTGAAATTCCTCGATTGAGTGAATCAGCTATCCATTTCTTTACCGTTTTAACTTCATTTGGGTCGGATATAGGAGTTCTAATCACATTTCAAGTAAACAAATATTCGCCAACTTTAGTTGTACAATTGTATAGTCAAAAGTCTAGGAGCTTTTTTTAAAACATACATCCAAACCTTGAATATTCAAATTGATAAAGAGTTATCAGTTAGTCAAGTATAAATATTTTTGGACTGATAGTAATTTGTAGTACTTGACCATTTTGACCGACGCAGTATTCATTGTAGAACATATTTTCAAAAATACTAAACATCAATTGACAGTAAAGCATTATTAAAGCAATATTAATCGTATTTAGGAAAGATTTGATCGGCCAATTCCAGAGTTAATCAAGGAGCAACTTGAATTGAAAAGTGGGTTAATTTCAAGACCTAATTTTCTATAGATATGGTTCTTGAATATAGAAAACGGGGAATATTACAAATAAAGAAGAGGCTCATCAAAGTGGAATATAACTTTCAAAAAATTGATTACTCAGATGTAAATGAATCGAAATTTATCTTCTCTAGAATGCTACAATCTTAGATACAGCAATGCCAACCCAAGATATGCAAACAGTATTCTGGTTTCTTTAAATTTCAGTTAGTGACAAGTCTTTTTGTGGTTTTAGAAGAAACTGGAATCGTTTTGAATGGAGCGCGGTTTTTGCAAGAACTGATTCTGCAAATTCTTACACACATGGACACTACCAGTAAGAAGTTTTTAATTAAACACTAGATGAATGCTGGCAAACCTCTCGTGGACCACGTCGATTTGGTTTCTGTGGAGTTCAGTTATTTGTTCTAGATATGCATTATCTGTTGAAAGCTTTTGAATCTTATGTGACAGAAGAAGCAAATGATCTTTCAAACAAACTTTGTGAACGAGCTTTAAGAAGTTATTTTGCTCAAAACAAGACTCTTAGTGCCCCTTTAAAAGTAAGAGAATGTCACTAATGGTAGACTGGGGAATTTTATGAGGCTCGTGTAGAAGCTGCTTTAGCGGCATATTTACCAAATCGCGCTGTTCCAAAATAAATTTTGTGCTATATATCTTGTTGGTTGTTAGTAGTTTCATAATTTAACAACTTTGATATCAGTTTAAAGTTTTAAATGTTTCTTTCATTGAAAATAAAATACAATTATACCAGACCAAACCATCATGGTACTGATGGTAGTGGAGCGAAGCAATCTACACTTAATTAAAAACTTTTACCATAAGGTTTCTTTTTTAATTGTTTAATCATGCTTATATATACTGGAATATTAGTATCTATCAATTGTTTCGCGTCGATAGCCACCACAATGTTTGGATTTGGCATGAATCGAAATGGAGATTTGACATTTGGAGATCGAATGTTATCATTCATTGATGCTTCTAACATATTTTAATATGATTAATTTACCAAGACCATCAACATGAAATGATTTACGTGGTAGTGTTCGTTTGTAAACCATCTTTTGTCCTAAATGTCTTTTCAGATGTAAATGATTTTCCATTTCCAATTCAGATAAAAATGTAGTATTAGCTGCATTTTTTTCTGGGTTGACTGTACCATATAGTTTACTATCAAAGTTGACATTGTGTTCATCACCAACAATAGTGGACTAACATTAATCAATAATTCTTACTTGGTTAGATATCAAATGGTTTGTCATGAATCTGATTGACGTGAATTAGATAAATCTACGAACTACTTTTACAAACTACAAACGATTTTGTTAAATTTCCGAAAATCTGTATAAATCACCATTATTTCAACGAACTCTTCGATAATCGTGTTCTGATTTCGTAGTTTTTATTCACGTCCTGTTTGTAGTGACTATAATCAGATTCTTTCCACATTTTTTTAATCCAAGTTTTCTAGACAAGTTTTCTACTTGATTGAATTTTTATTTTTTTTTGTTTTCGATTTTAAACTCTGATGTTCAAATCGACATTAAAACAACGATTTTCCAAATTCAACTGGAATTCAAGGGCATTTCAATCCAATGAACCAGAAGCAAAAGAATTAAAATTTAGAACAACTTTTAACCATTCACAAAAGATATTTTGGTATCCTCAGCATCAAAGTAGAGCATTAAGACAATTGCAAAATGGATTACATCATATTGATTTAGTGGTAGAAGTTCGTGATGCTAGAATTCCATTAACATCCATCAACACTGAATTTGACAATATATTGGGACGACGTGATAGATTAGTGATTTATAACAAATCTGATTTAGCTAATCCAGAAATGAAATCTTCAATCATTCAGATGCTAAACAAGTACAAAAATGAAAATGTTGTTTTTACAAAGGCAAACAAAGGACAGAATATAAAAGCAATTTTGGATTATGCAATTCGTAGTTGTTCTCTTTAACTAAATTTAGAAAAATGTAACAATGATCCAGCTCGATTTCCCTATTTATCCATAATTGTGGTGGGACCTCCAAATGTTGGAAAGTCAACGTTGATTAATGGCCTACGGAAACTTGGAGTCAAGAAAGGAAAAGTAACGCAAGTTGGTAAAAAAGCTGGAGTTACCACTTCAATTCAAACAAGAGTAAAGATAAATCTGGATCCGCCAATGTAATTAAGTAGCACTAACAAATAGTTATCTAGTTGACACTCCTGGTAGCGCATTTCATATTAACATATTTAAGGAATATTCAATCCTCATGTATCAACCCCTATTGAAGGTTTAAAGATTGCATTAACAGGTAATCAATTGTTCCAACTAAGCCAAAGGGGGAACAAATGATTCATTAACCAGCTCTCTCAATGTTGCGGATTATCTGCTTTTTCGACTAAACAACTCGTACTTTAAAAACAAATATCCTGCTATATTGGGCATTTCTGAACCAACAGACTCAATATTTGATCTGGCACTACATAGTAAAACCCATTCTTTAACAAACAGTTGCAAAAACCCAAAATTTTCAAATTGATCAAAATTCCCGACTTAATAGAATCACACCACATTTAAAATTCAAATCCGACGAATCACATATTGAACATGACTTTTGGGATCTTAATCGAGGCGCTCAGTATTTGATAGATCATTACTATAGGCAAGGGTTGCTTGGTTGTTTGACATTGGATGATTGTACTGAAGAATCGTTTAAATCCTTTTTCAAAAATCTGGGCTCTCAGTCTATGGTTTTGTCCAAGACAGGATATCATTTTGAACCTCAGATTAAACAGTAATTGCATATACCAACCCCAATAAAGTAGTGAATAATTTATCTTTTGTCTCGTACTATTAAAATGCTATTTATTAAATAGAATATGCCCTTAAAAGTTTTTGCATTTCACTGGCATAATATGAAGCGACGCCCCAATTCCAGCCCACTTCAACCACAAAAGGGTGTATTGTATCTTTGATGATAGACAATGCCTCTTCAAGTAAGGGACGATTTACTGGTGCTACCGTTAATCCCACCAATGTCACTTTGCTAACTTCATATGCTGTAACAATGCATAGGGAAAATTGGTACGCTTCTACAGGTTCCATACCCAAACCATGGTTACTCCAAAACTGAGTCACTAAATACTTCAAGGCTCGAAAGAGTGATAATAACACCTCTTGTGAGGTATATGTAATAGATCCGTCAGCTTTGCTGAGAGTAACAGGACCATTAAATCCCGACTGAATAGCTTTGGAATGAACCAATGAACAGCACTCGACAAAGATGAAGTAAGGGTGTAATGTCTCTGCATTGATATGTATATGATTTGGCGCTATATATTCTTTTGAAGTTGTAAAATATTCAAAAGAATCGAATATCCTATCCTGATCTGAAAACCCTTTAAAAGCATCCAAACTACTGTTGTGTATCAATAATGCGATTTCTTGTATTTTTTCCAAAGACATTACATTTGATTTCATCTTGTAGAAACTGAGAATATATCTATATTGTCGTACTTTTTTGATATGATTAAGAAACTCAACTTTTGGAGCGGGTGACAATTCCTCCATTAAAGCCATGTTTCTCACATATACCCCTGGATATACTCGATAAACTGTTAGCATATCTATCAACGGATCTGTTTCTTGGATGATGAATTGCCCATCAGTAGTAGTATTTAGAACGATATCCACCTTTAAGAACACTGACCATAAAATTTGTAATTCAAGTACAGCATCAGAAGACATTTCTATACCATCAATATTTTCCAGTGGTAAATTCTTGGGATATCCCGTGGGGAAGTTAAAGATTGCGTTCTGATATAGTAAATTATACTTTCGACCCTTTGAGTAATTAAGGACTAAATATTTAGTAATTAGTGATACAAAACGTACAGAATAGTTTATATGAATCGTCAAATCTACCGCATGAGAAAAGTTTGATAGTTTCCATTAGTGACCGTCTTATGGATATAGATATTTCTACAATTGACATCCCATTAGACAGTTCATTTGCTTGAAGTTCTTCAAATATATTTCCAAAATTGTAAGGTGAAAAGTAAATGGGTGGACCAACCGGTACAAAGTGTTCGGTGAACAAACTCTCATTTGTGAAATGTGACAACCAACTTGACTCTACTGAAGTCGATCCATTCCCATCTAACAATTGAATGCGATTGCTGATAACTGTGGAATTATTTGATTGAGAACTGGAGGTATCATAGATCTGGTAACCTTGATTTAATTGATTTTCCAAATATTCAATTCGATCCAATAACTTTGCTTCGACCATTTGGTAATATTTTGTAGATTTCTGGTAGTAACAATCTGGTTTTGCCTTTGATTTTGCTTTTGCAGCTTTACAGGTAGAGCAAACCGGAACAGCTCCGTCACATTTCTTCTTCTTTATTCTACAGTTTTCTACAATTATTAAACAAAAAATACCGCATGCTACTTTTCGAGTTTGCTCTTGCATAAAAATATTTGTAAAGTTTTGGCTGGTATCTGACCGGTTAAATGCTTTTCCAATCCTAAATGTAAAACATGAATCTACTGCCACCAAAAAAAAGGACCTAACGTGACTTTGGATTCATGTAAAGGATATAAAGAATTAACAAGGACATGATTTCCTTCAATATTATATTTGATTTCTGCTGGTAACATCTTCTGGTAATAGTAATTGGTGTACTATTGGTTCTTAATGTCGCCTGTGAAGTTTCATTCTGTTTCAAACTGATAATTAATTCGCCGGTTCATGGTGTAGATAGCAGCTCTCTACTTAAAAGCGACCATTAGGAGCAATAAAAATGTAAATAGCATAGCGCGTTGATGTGGATCGAATGAACCAGTGCAATTCTACGTCATCATTGGCTGATTTCCTTCTCCTTAATCGGCCGCCCGGGTTCTATCGGGGCCTCCCTTGAACTCCGATCCGGGCCTCCCCTGCCAACCCTGCCACATCGAAAAGCGAAAGCAATAATGCTAATAATGACTCATTGCAACGGGCAATAAAAGCTCATAATGAATCATTTCAAGGGACTATTATAAATATTCTTATATTACATTGGCATATAACCTTAATAGAACCTGAAGTTTGGATGCATAGAAAGAACCGACGCCCCATTTCCAACCAATTTCCATTACACATGGATATATCTCCGTTTTTATAGTCATGAACGCTTCTCGAAGGTATACTCGATAACTGGGCAATACTGCTAATCCTGCTAGTATAGTTTTACTAATTTCAAATGAAGTACAGATATAGTTGGCAATTTGATAGGCATCCAAAGGTTCGTCTTGAACGGCTGATTTTGTATGATACAAGTATTGTGTGATTAAATATTTGTACGCTCTAATATGAAATAGAAGAATTTCATGACTTTCAAAAGTTGCAAACCGATTGGAATTCGTGAGTGGGTAACGACTAGTACAACCCATTTGCAAGGCTTTTGAGTGAATCATGGCACATAACATGGTATATATCATAAACGGAAAGATATTCATTCGAGTTAAATTGACACTTTCGAGCGGTTGAAACGAATAAGCTACTTCAAAAGATTCAAATGTGTCAAATATCCTGCCTTTTTCAGGAACCTTTTTAAAAAACAGCAAGGTTTTTGCATGCATGGCGTTCACTCTAACCTTGATGTCATCAATCGAGACCCTGCTTAAGTCCATTTTATAAAAGTTCACACAATTTCTAACTTGCCTAATCATTTTGATGTGATCCGTAAATATCTGTTTCAATGAACTATCCAGATTAGACAACAATGCCATATTTCTCTGAAACCCTTCTGGATATACGGTGTTATTTTTTATCATACCATCGATTGATATTGACGCTTCTTGTATAATGAATGATTCATCAGTTGAAGTATTCAACAAATTGTCGACTTTTAAAAACACACTCCAAAGAATTTGAAGTTCAAGATTTTCATCTTCGTTTAATTGTATAACGGGAATAGATATGATTGGTAAATTCGTTGGAAATCCAGTTGGAAAATTGAAAACCGCCTTTTCGTTCAACAACGAATACTTCTTTCCTTTTGCATAATTAAAAACTATTTTTAATTAAATCACGAACGAGTTACAAAATAGTTTATAAGAATCATCGAAGCTACCACTTGCAAATAGTTTGAAACAGTCCATCAAAGAACGTCGAATTGATTGTGAAATTTCCACTACTGATAAACCATTTTCGAATTCATTATGATCCAGATCTTCGAAAATGTTACCAAAATTATATGGCGAATATAAAACTGCAGATTGTGGCAAATAATATTTGGTAAATAGAACCTCTTTACTGAAACTCAGCAATAAATTCGACGCTGTTTGGTTTTCTGATTGATGCAATTGCAATGATGTTTCCATTGCGGTTGAAGAATTTGAATTTAAATCCAAGTCCTGATTCACTGGTATCCCAACTTGATTTAATTGGGTTTCCAAATATTCAATTCGATCCAATAACTTTGCTTCCACAATCTGGTAATACTTTGTAGATTTCTGGTAATGACAATCTGATTTTGTCTTTGATTTTGATTTTACAGCTTTACAAGTAGAACAAACCGGAAAAGCTCCATCACATTTCTTCTTCTTTATCCTGCAATTTTCTATACTTAATAAACAAAGTGATACCGCATGCTACTTTTCGAATTCGTTCTTGCATTACTGTTCACAATTTTCTTGGGGTAAGTAAAAACGGGTAATTTTTCTCGAGCAAAATTAAGTGAAAGTTTCAGAGCACCCCAGTTTTACCCGATCTGTGGGGCAACTGATACAAACCGATCTGTGGGGCAACTGATTCAAAACCTTAAACAAATCGGAAACAGAGACGCTAAGCAAACTAATGATGAGATAAACATGATTCCATTAGTTTATTGTAATTTAGTTTGTATGTTATAATTTATACATAATATGTTTGTGATGACCAAAACTCTGCATCACCTCCTTGTAATATCTCCCCTATCTTTTTTGCAAAAACTGCAGCTAATGGCCATACGGTAGATATGTGATTTAGATGCGGTATTATGACGGTATTGGCCACTTGTGTGCCTAATGCTAAATAATCGTGATTGACTGGTGGAATTCGAAGACCAATCAAACTTGCCGAAACTGAAATGTATAATAATATCACATTGGCTGCACATGAGAGTATAGGAGAAGGAAGCGTATCATCTAATGGTTTTTCCAGACATTGGGAAAGTTGTTCACTTGGATAGCCATGGATATTAAATGTAGAATGGCTGGCTCCTCCACTAAATCTCGATAGTTTGATCAAATAGGCTGCACATTTCAAAGATGTTATAAATACAACTGGTGTTGAATATTCTGGATATTTTTGATGAGTCAAGGGGTAAAGTTGTCGAACACCCATTTGAGCAGTAGGTAAATGCAAAAATGAAAACATTGTGAGTCTAGTTAAGATCAGCTGCAAGAAGTCACTTGACATTGGAACTAATGGAGTCATCAGCGATGCATCTAATTCAGGTTTCTCTGGGGTGAAAAACTCAAAACTGGTAAATGGAACGTACGTATGAGGTAAATCAACCATTTCAGCCAGAATCAAGTTATGAAGCAGAAGTGTATGAGAGCTAAGTTCGTTGACTGATAATCTGCTTTTATCCGATCTTGAAAAACGTAGTACCCTTCTTCCAAGTAATGCAAGGTTACACTGTGCTTCCACCAAAAATGCAGGGTTTGGCAAATTACGAGTGATAATTGTTTTCATTTCAATCACGTCGTCAAATAACAGTGCAAATGGGCAATCTTCCCAAATTGTGTTTGTTGCTAAAGTTCGCTTTGGTAATCCAGTGTGAGGTGGCCGAAAAGGCTGGAACGTTGGGTAACTGACCATGGAAAGTAAACTTTCATCAATCAAGTATCCACTTCCATATATCTTATGCATGAGAATGTAATAGAGTTACCATATTCAAATAAGAATCTATAATCAAAAAGTGAAGCCATAGTGTATAGCGTTCAAGTCGATCCTGATCAGTCAAAGGACAAAATCCAGAAGTGTCAATCATTGGTCGGATTGATAATGACATTAAGTGGTCACATGTCAAAATGGGTGTCCTTTTATTCGCATTTGAAGAAAATGTTGCAGGATTGAATATATTTGTCATTTGGCCTTTCAAGAAAGCTGTATCTAGAGAAATCAGTCACAAACTTGTTTACTTAGTATACTGTAAGCTTCGCTCATGTTTCCTAAGGAAAAAGAAGTCCAAGTGTAGATCAATAGTGCGCGAATATCATCACACACCTCTTGGTTGTTGCTACTGTCCACTAAAATATTGGTTTCCCTGATCATTTCTCTATAATTTTCGGGTAACATAAACTGTCTGGATGCATTTAATCGATCAATAAACACTGGTTTCTTATTCACTCCAAAAAACGTTGGATGTGTAGAAAAAAATATGCTTTGAAAGCAAAGCGCCTTTCTTAACAATGGTGATAGCCTTTTTGGTCTAATACATTAGTTTGCACTCTCCACAAACCTATCTGCCAACATGCATGTGGACAAATTCTGATCAACCGAATACCCAGTGTAAAATAATCGACTTATTCTAATTAGATGTTCCTCTGCGACCTCGTCTCGATTGATGTCTGGTGATGGGTAGTTGGATAAATTGGAAATCTTTGTTAAAAATGGAATTGATTCTCTCATCGCAGTTTGAAAAGTGCCAATCCCGGGAATACTATTGAAAAAGGCTACAATTGGTAAAGAAACAGTACTGGATTACATCGGCTGGCTCCAGAAGTACCAGTTAAAAGTTCACTAGCAATAGAGGGACTAGTGTTGGTCTGAGATATGTCTAATGAGTCAAGCGTAATATTTGAACGTATATCCATCTCCTTTGGCCCTAATAACTCTGAATTTGCTTTCAAAATGTTATCACTCAGAAATTTAACCCGATCTTCAATTGATTTAGAAGAAATGACGATTGTAGAATCTTTTTTCGCTAGCAAGTTTTCCATTGATTCCAGTTTAGCCAGTAATACTTCATGTAGTTTTGATGGAGAATTTCTAAAGCGTCAACAAATACTAAACCAACCTTGCAGCAGGCCCATTTGAATAGTTGCAATTAATATGCCCTAATCATTTAGTGATTATAAACCAAAACGGGGGATTTTTTGAGATTATGACAAATGCAGAATTGTTACCATTTTTAGATTTAGAAGCTGCTTTTGCACAAGGTGCGCATACTGGTTTAGCTCCGTCACATTTTCGTTTCCTAGCTCTGCATAAATCGCATGCTTGTTTTGGCCGTTTGACGTTGCTCATTTAATATTGTAAAAAATAATCATGAACAAAGATACCAATCACACCAACACCACCAAAGAAGAGATTTAATTGGCTGTAATATGAAATTCTTATATCATTGTGATCAAAAAGATGATCGTGTTAATTTGAATCACCTTTAAATTTGCCAAATCTCATTAACTAACAATTTGCAAATTCAAGTTCTCCATAGGAAGAGGTGCTTAATCTATGGTACCAAATGTTGCTGGGAATGTCGGTTATCAATGGCCAAAGACCACAACATAAGTATGGAATCACAACACACTGATGCATATCATCAAACAGAGCAATTATAGATACCATTCTGTGTTTTTCAACTTGTACATAACGCGCCAACTCTGTCAAGTAGACACTAACCAATGTAATTTCAATTCACACAAAGGAAAACGGCAACGTTCCACTCCATGCCAAATTGGCACTTTGGCAAGATCTAAGAACGAATGACGTTAGGCTGATAAATAAAGCCAATCACTTGACAAGTCAGTGAGCCTTCACCAGAAACCAAACTTGTCTCAATCAGTGGTTGTGAAACAGTGTTTGATTTTCATTTACGTTAAGATTTGAGTCATTTTAATTCCATATATTTGGATAACAATATCTATATATAGAAATTGTTGATATTGCCTTACCATATACGTTATAGATGAAGATCAACCATGTGATAAAACAATAGATTACTTAGCTCCGAAAAGAGGTGAAATTGACCTGAAAAGTGGGTTCAAACCTACAAACGGTCAACAAAATGAATACCAATACGGTTAAACAGTTTCAGTGATACGGCTACAGTGTTGAAATACATAAATATAGCCAATGCAAATCATTTATCCAAATAAATTTGAAATATGGTCAAAAATAAAGAAACACAGAAAGAAATGGAGCGTGCAGAAGGTGAGAATCCTGAAGCGCAATCTACCATTGGGCAAGCTACGTTCAATATGGGGAAGACTATGGTTGGTGCTGGAGTGTTTGGATTTCCATTATCTTATGCCAAGACCGGTTTTGTAACTGTAACCATCATGGTCGTGATTCTCGCGTGTCTGATCCATTGGACCATTCAAACACTAATTAAGTCGGCCATCAAGATAAATGTCAAAACATATCATGATTTGATGTCGAAATGTTTTGGTCGACCAGGATTCATCTTGTATTCGATCTTCTCGTTCTTATTTGCTTTTGGAAGTATGTGTGCATATGTGGTTGTGATTGGTGATTCTGTACCTTTAGTTCTATCCACTATCCTTGGGATCGATGGTGATGATAAATTAACTGGTGCTTTGGTTTATATAACTGATCGAAGAATTGTTATTACTTTCGTCTCTTTCCTTGTGTTACTGCCCGTGTCATCATATCGATACATTGGTAAATTGGGCAAACTCTCATTTGTTGGATTGTCTTGTATTCTCATGATTGCATTCTTGGTTATCGTTACTGGTGTAACCAATCCAGGTCCAAAAGCTGTCTCCAATCCAAAGATTACGGTATTGAAACCAGCGGGTATTCTCAGTGCTATTGGAACACTCTGCTTTGCTTATGTATGTCACCATGCAACCTTCAAGATTTATGGATCATTAAAAAAAGGCGGTGCAGAACCATTCAAGAAAGTGTCTATGTACAGTTTGGGATTTGCCTGTACCATGTCACTTACTATTGGTATTTCAGGGTTTTTGATTTTCAGTACCAATATCAAGAGTGGAAATATTCTCAACTTGTTTGATTCAAGTAACCCATTGATTACCATTGCAAGATCACTATTTGCAATTGATATTATCCTTACATATCCATTGGAGCTATTTATCGCTCGTAACACTCTATTTGAAGTTATTTTCCCAGGTAAAGTTGCAAAGATATCCGACTCTGTTTTAATGGGTTTCACAATTACCTTGGTCATTGCAACCACCATCATTGGTGTTAGTACCTGTAATATTGGATCAATTTTAGATATCACAGGTGGGTTGGCTGCTTCCGCGATTGCTTTCATTTTCCCTTCTGCTTGCTGGTTGAAAGTTCAAGGTGAACCTATTTTTCAATTCAAGAACTTTAGTCACATACTGTGTGTGACCATAGGATGTATAGTGTTAGTTTTGACCACTTATACAAGTATCGAAGACTTTATCGACTCAGAAGCCATTGATTGTAAATCAATCAATTTCTAAATATGGGAATCAATTTAAAGCCTTTTGGTATTCAGTCAATTAATATACTTAGTTTCTTTAAACCAAACAAGCTGCATTGCAATTATAGAGGCTTATTATTTAAGATAATACATTTATTGCTCTTTTGATTGGTGTAACGCTAACGTCTTCAGCATAGCAGCAAGGCCTTCAATTGCATTCGCCGTCCTTTCCAGAGCAGTAACAGTTCTTTCAAGTTTTACATCAATTGACGTCAACTTCGACTCCAGTACAATTCCTAACTGATCAAAAGATCCAATATTTTGAATCCCTTGCTGAACACTAGCATGTGTGTCAACCGCATCACTAATGATTTTTGAGCTGTTTGTTACAACAGCGGATATTAAAGATGCTGGATTATCCACGACTTCATCGTCGAATGTATCATCTTGTTCATACTCCATTCTCGTTTCTGGTTCTAAGGTCGGAAATTGAACAGTTTCTTGTGCCATCGAAATAGATCGTAATTCTCCATTGTTTCCATAATCGGGACATAACACGTATCCTAAAACTGCAGATGTCTGTGGGTACTCGTCTTTAGGTCGCATTAGTATCTTCAAGGCATAGATTCGTCGACATTTGAAATCAATCAAAGCCCAGACTTGTGCTTGGAACTGTTCAACAGATGAACTGACCTCCACATCCAATGCATACTCGGAAATACCAGCTTTGATAGCTTTGTACGCAATCATATGCATTCTTTCTGGACTTAAATAAATACCCAAGTTTTTAACTGTCAACTGAGTATCATACTCTACCTCCACATTAAACCTGAGCAATCGGTCAAAGTCATCCAAATAAAAGAATGCCAAACTATCATCACTCTTTTTGGTAGGTTGGTGGTTGACGTTGACGTATTCAGTCACCAAATATCCTTCTTCCTCTTCCATATCAGATACTCGAATACGAAATCGAATTGGTCGGTCTCGAGCTACTAACGCTCGTCCCCACCATTTCAATTTCAAATCTGCCATTTTATCAGATCGCAATACTTCAATGCACAGACTGACTTCCACTGATTTCAATGGTTCCACCGTAATCGGTAAATTGGGTTCGGGTTTGCAAGATTCAGTATTCACATATTCTTTATCCCCAATCAATCGGTAGTCACTATCAATCGACATAATCACAATAGGTTCTTTAGTTTTGTTGAATATAGTAAGTTTTCCAAAGAATGAATCTTGATCTTGTCTTGCATAGTCTGGATTGGCTTTCCATGGTGGATCCGAGGAAATAGAGAGCAGAAGGGAACGCTTCAGCGCTCCTTTCGTTTTGAATTTTCGAATCTTGCGTGCCGGAGTATCTGTTAAAGATCGTCCCACTTGTTGAGATGCTGGTAGTATATACTGACCATCAGGTTTAAATGCATAGACTGCACTGGATATCAATCGTTTCGATATCATATCAAATGTGTCCGGATTGAATAGAACAGACTCTGTGGTTGGATTAGTTGATGTTTTCGATTGCACTGACAGAATAATCCCATGAATTTG
>MU621389.1:0-20339 GCA_025399215.1 Globomyces pollinis-pini | reverse complement strand
CATAACGCGCTGCACTACCGTCTTACTAGCGTAATCTATTATTAACATTTTCCTTCGCATTTCCCACCATATTATGGTCTCATGTAGATTATAGTTCCTCAGTATCTTATACCAATATTAAAAAGTTGAAATCAGCGTAATCAGGATACGTATATATAACTAATGACTAAAAACGCTAGATTCTACTAACTGCGCAACTACTGTCTAGTCAATTTTTCAAACCCGTATTTTTCATACAAAAACAATTATATGATTACTGACTTTACTTGAAAGGAATATTTGATAATGAGCCTTGTTTAATGCGTTATTAATAACTTAAGAATACAATGTATCAGTAGAATCATGAATGTTAAATCTTCGCTTCAATTCTGCTGTATTCACTGGCCCTAATTCCTCATCATCCGAACACTCCTCATCTTGCGGTTCTAACCTTAACCCACCCGCCATTCGCCAAATAAGACAAGCAGTTTTGTGAAATGCAAGTGCTGCTCTACTTGGCTGAATTGTTGCATTATTATCCACAAAATATAAAGGCATTTCACCGTTATCAAGAGTTGCCTGTCTGTTAGGAAATTTCTTTTTCATTGCACCACGAACAACCCGTATACTGTCAACGTTTAACTCCCATTCTTCATACTTTTCACTAGTAATATCATTATCATTGGCTTCATTCACTACTGTTACAACCAGCATCCCATCAACTTCATCAACATATCTTTTTAGTAAGTCAAATTGGTCATGACATTTGCTGCATAACATCATACCGTTTTGTATTTGGTGTTTGTTTTGCAAACCACATTTTGTCAAAACTGAATTTTCGTCAAATGAGACTGGATTGGCAATCTTTTGGGCAATTATATGCGATGTATGAAGTGATATAGTATCCCAACAGAACAAACAAACTTGGTCCCTTTTTCTAACAGCGGCTGACAGGGTATTATGGTTTGGATCTTTCTTGATACTTTCAGCAGAGCTTGGTCTTGATGAGACTGAGTTTTGTCTTGATGTGCGACAACTCTCAGTGTCTGAATAACTTTTGTGATGGTTAGCAATGTAAAAGTTGAACGTTGTGTCAATGAATGTAATCTGATACTGATTGTCCAGTAATTGTATTCTTGTGGGAAACTCTAGTTGGCTTTCAAATGTTTCTACATCACTATTCAGCAAACTGGACAATGCTAATACATGCTCTTCAAACCCATAATCAATAATACCCAATAAGAACCCTAATTTGTTGGACATATTCCATTGTGATTTAATCTTTTGTTCTGGAAGTATATGCTCATTCAAATCCGAATAGCGCTCCTTTAATTTCCGTCTGGTATTGCTTCTAATATTTTCCATGTGCAAAAAGGGAGAATGTTTTGAATTGTTAACTTGTGACATATTATTTTTTCGTAACACACAAAACTGGTGGCGGAGTGATTTAGAATTAATTGTCACAAAAGCTGCCAAGGAAAGGGAAGACAGTTGAACATGAGAGCGATATGGATAAATAAACTAACTATGTATTTGTGATAGATAACTAGTCCTGGGATATTACCATAGATATAGCCCAACGTTCCACCGGCTATTGTCCCTATCAATTTGAAATTCTTTTTATGCGTTTTTGAAAGCATTTATTAATATATTTTAAATTCATTTCAGAAATTTGATGGTTTTCTTAGTTAATCGTATCTTATATTTGTTGGAAGTTATTGAGAAAATATTAGACCTTCTTCTCGGGCGTATTAATAACCAACAAAGATGAGAGATTAAACGTATCCTTTTGTAGTTTACCGGTTTCAACGTCTCATTGTTTGAGCCACTGACTTTGACTACTCTATACAAGTCTTTCGAGTAAAACGGCTCACCTTTACTTTTGCCTTTTGCTCTGTTATATATTCGAACAATTGTATTTAAAGGTAGTTTTGTTGAAATGTTCTTAAACCCACGTTTTTTGATATTCAATTGTCGCGCATGGTTTTGTTTCATTTGTTTGGAATCAGCATTGTAAGCTTGATTTGGAGTTGTGCCTATTATACGGTTATATGATGTATTGAATATATTTGCTATTTCATCAATGTATTTTGCCCGATCTTTTGTGTGGTGTTCATATAATATTTTAAAGAGAATTGATTTTATGAGTCTATTGCTGCGCTCCACCATTCCATTAGATTGTGGTCTGTAAGGCAGATTTAAACCTGAATTGAACGATGGTGGGTGTGATGGTTCAAGGAACCAATTCAGGTTTTGCGGGTGAAGCTGGGATGACAGTCGACTCTAGAACTGTTGCTGCCGTATTGAGTGGTTGGGCAGCAAACGTGGTCTGAGTGCTCTTTGTGCTGTACGTGATAGCTGGTCTTTTCCAATATATATTTCTTTTAAGCATTATAATATATGTAGTAGTAGATATCCACAGAATATTTTCTTAACTAATTACACAGTGATATTTCTGTGTCAGCATAAACATTGATTTAGAATGTACAGTTTTAGTGGGTTATAGTGGACAACCATAAAAACAATTAGATCATGACTATGCAAAACTTTGTACGCTGTTAGTGATATATTCTAAATAATACACATTGGTTTACTTTTGCGTTACATCAAATCCAACAAAAAACTTCATATTTCCTATAGATATCAATTCGAAATATCTATCATGTTGTCTATTTACTCTAAAATCCCAAACCAATAAGCGAGTGGGTTCAAAATCTTCAGACGATATAGCCAATATCATACTTTCATTTTTATCCATTGTAGCATACACTACCTCTCCACAATGATGTGCATTGATTCCAAATCTCTTCATTGATTTCGTTTCTGATAAAGTAACGATTTCTTTTGTGACTTCCTTTTGTTGGTTTTGGATATGAAACAAATCTGAACTGGTAAATTGTGATAACTTCGGTGTAGAAATGTACTTCCAATTGTTAAATTTGGAGACATATATATCTTCATTATATCTAAAGCATTTTATGAGAAACGATTGATTAAGATCAAATGCAATCAGGTTACTTTCATCGTCACTATGAATACAGTCATCTATGCACCATATCAATTCATAATTGAAGGGGAATAGAGATTGGGGTAATGATTTTCGCATTTCAAAAAAGAGTTGGGTCCCAGTGCTAAATGCAATTCCCATATAACGTTCCCGTATACAAATTTTTCCGTGGGTGTTTCGTCGATTAATATGCTCATATGGTAAAGAAAATTGTGACAGAAGCTGTTCACTAACCAAATCCCACACCAATATTACTCCGGATAATGTCATCATCACCATTAAGTTTTTATATACACCGATCGAGTATGCGTCTGGATTGCCACTGATTTTCAATACTTTACATAATTCTTACGTTATAAAAGGAATAGAACCTATTGGCTTTTTGTGATCAAACTTCTTAATGTCCCAAATCAATGCTAATCCACCTTTATCTAAGGACACTAAATATCCATTGTCAGATACGAATATATAAGTCACTGGATTTGTGTGTCCATGCAAACACACAGTCTTCGTGGTGGTATTATCCAGATATTTTCCATATACAATCTGTTGATTAAAACCTCCAAGTTGAACAAAATATAAAATGTTTCCAAAAAGCCCATACTTGCTATAGTTTGTAGGGTTATGAGGAATTACAGCGAGATACGACCGCATCTGACCAGGGAATTTATAAACAATGGGTCTGCTGCAATCAACCGATACAGATTTGGATGTTCGATTACGTATTGAATCCCAATTCCCAGCAGGTAGAATCAGACTTGATCTTGATGATCTAAAATCATGGACTCCATTTTCAAATTGAAGCTTACAGGCATACAAAAGCTTCCAAGTTGCAAACGATTGGGAGAGCTGGTCGCTAGAGTATTGAATTATTGCTAATCGTTTCCAAATACAATCCAGTTTTTCCAAGTTTCTGAAGAATTTACGTGATAATCGTTCACACAGAACCAATTCCAGTGGACTCAAGTAAATCAAAATACGTTTCAATAAGTGAAGCTGAGATATCAATGAAATTTATACCATTACATTATCCAAAACTGTGTCCATAATAAATAGTGAAATGAAAAGAAAACCCTACGATAGAAAAAAAACTAGAATTTGAAGTAATTAGATGAATCGATAAAGATAGCATTGGTATTAAGTATGGTTTACTTATACACATCATAATTATGGATGTACCTAATTGTCTCAAAAATTCTTATTCTTTTTCGTTACATCATGAATCCAATGGAGTCAGAATCGTTTCCAGTAACAACAGCGCAACTTGTCAGGAACATGGGAACTGATGCAATTCCAACTCAAATTATAGTATCAGTTTACACTAATATGATCTACCTAATGATCACCCAAACTGGAAAAGTTGGAACTTTAACTATGGCCAAAAAGGATCATTTATTATCAGAATCGTCTGTATTGTTAGGTGATCGTTCTAATTTATTGTATTCCGTCTATGCAAATCACATCTCTAGTCTGTTGGCTTCACAAAAGACATTACTGTTGGCCTGTTCTTTACTCAAACCAGCTATTGACCCAGACAACCAAGATGCAATCGATTCTTGGAATAAAGCTGTGTTTGATGGTAATCTGCGTTTTATTTCTAATTGATGGTAGACGTTTTAAGTGGTTTGAAGGAACTTGGATTTTTGCAGCCTGAACATGACAATGAGTAATTCTAAATTGTATCATTGCTACTAATATCGTTCCATAATTTTCAAGAATAAACAAAACCAATTTAAACAGAATGTATTGTGCTGGATAGAGCTCCATAGTAACTTATAAAAGGCATATTTAGATCACTTCTATGGAGTGTTTTCGCAATTGATCATTGTTACATTCATGAACGATTCACTAAATAAAAACCTCCCTTGTTATCGTTAACACCATCTTGAACAAGCGGCAAGTAACATTCGGAAACTTTAAAATAAACATAATCCAATCTAGTTGAATCTGGTAGTTGTTGATCTGAGTTTGATTTTTTCTTGCCAAATGTTTGTTGGTTTCCTCCTGGCACTCCTTGCTCCATTCATCGTAGCAAGAGCACCAACCAAAGAAGTTACAGAAGCATATGAAAAAGCAGAACCATTGATCTTTCATTTAACATCTGCTACTTTCCAATCTTCTGTAGCCAATGGACACTGGTTAGTGTTTTATGGTGCCAAATGGTGTGGTCATTGTCAAGCTTTTACTCCTATATGGTTGGATTTTGAAATTGAAATGAGAGAGAATCAGTGGAAAGGCGTAAATGTCGGAAAGGTTGAGTGTACCTTGAATCAGGATTTATGTGAAAGTTTGGATGGATTTCCAACTGTTCTTTGGTTTGTAGATGGTGTTCAAAAAGGAGGTATTTGATTGAAGTATTCTGATTTGCGTAGAAGTTGTGGATCGCACTATGAACGGGTTGAAATCAAAGGCTACCAAAATCATCAAATCTATCAATTCAGATGGAAAAGCTTTCAGAGATTTAAAAGAGCTAGTTGCTTTAGAAAGCAAACCAAATCCTTCTTCAAACCCAAAGGGAGAAGTTGCAGATTTAACTGGTGAACTGTTTGACAAAGTATCTTTTTAAGTTTATCCTGATTTTATTAGTTAACTACTGGAAAACCTTGGTTGGTTATGTTTTATGCACCTTGGGTTAGTTTCTCCTGTTTAATCGCTAGTGTCATCATTGCAAGTCTTTAAAACCCACCTACGCCGAACTTGCCGCGAAATTACAGAATAAGTTCAACATTGGAAATGTTGATTGTACTCGTGATAATAGTTACTTTTCTATCTTGCTGAACATTAGAACCATGTAGAAAGTTTGAAATCCAAGGATATCCTACGATTTTATAGTAACCCATTAAGTCTTCTTATTCCCTAGTTTAAATCAACCTGATGAAAAAGAAGAATACCATGGACCTCGTACATATCAAGGTTTTACCTAATTTTTAGGAACACTGGAATCATTAGAGGAATTTGCTCTTGGCTTCACTGGGTGAGAATTATAATTGAAACTGATATTCTCGTATAGAAAACCATCGTTCACACCTATCCGTGCTTCTGAAGTAAAACAACTGGTTGATGAGTCAGAATCACTTGTACTATTCGTTTATGATGGAGACAAAGAAACAAATATTCTTGATCTGATCAAAATGGTTTCTAAAAGTGTTCGAAATAAGATAAAAGTCTATGTATGTCCAGAAATTGATGCTACATCTTCTTTACCGTATGGTTATGAAACTGATGGGCCTGTTCTTTCCATCTTTACTGATAAAGGTGTCAGACATCACTCTTACAAAGGTGATTTTACCAACGTCGCAGAAAATCGTAGTCAAATGAAAGAATGGATACTGAAAAATCGTTACCCTCTTGTGGTAGAACTATCCGTCGAAAACCAACCAGATATTAACAATATTCCCTACGTAGTCATGTTACTAGTTGATCCTGACAGCAATACAAAAGGAAAAGCACCAATATCTGAATTACGATTAACAGCGAAAGCATTTTATGAATCAAACTCCAATAGTGAAAATGTCAAATTTACTTGGTTAGACGCTGTTAAATTTTCCGATTATGTGAAAACACTTTATGGTATCAAACAAGAAGATTTACCTCGTTATATCATTGCAAATGCACAGGTTTATAATTGACTTTGCAGTATTAATCGACAGGATGATTTGTATTTTGATTCTCACCCAGATAAAGAAGTTTACACTCTTGATCAAGAATTGGTGATTAAATCTCTTAATGATGTGTTGGAAGATAAAAATTCAGTATGAAGTTTGTCACTAACATTTTAGCCAAAATCCACCAAAGGTGTTGTTGGACAAGTATATAACGTGATTAGAAAGTATAGTCGTGCTTATTTCCAATTTGTAACTGGCTCTATTTTTGGATTATTGACTATGATTGTGCCTACTGTAGCGGCTATCTACTATCTCTGTTTCTATAATCCAGAATACACAAAGCTTTCTACTCAAATCGGAGCTGATTCAGACAGAAAATTGGATTAGAATATTGATCGTTAATAAACTTGACTGTTTTTCAAAGTCTAATATTGTTCTATACAATTTCTAGTAAGTCTCACAGTGATCTCAGATTCTGGACTGATTGAACAAACGAACAAACCAATTTAAGATGGAAATTAGAAATGATGGTTCACTTGGTCAGAATTTTGAAGTTATATATATAGAGAGTTAGAGTTAAACTCTTTAGGATACTGGGCCTTCAAAATGACTTTGAACTTGGCTCGTTTTGTCACTGTAAATAAGTTCACAACAGGTGAGAGAGTAAAAGTTCGGCTTTGTTGATAATAACCTATAAAAATTTGAACAGAGTAAACACTATCCACTAGTGGTTGTTAAAACTATTACTTCCATCTTAAATATAATTGTGTGAGCATTCTCATTTTTAATCTTTGACGCGTTTTTAAGAGTGAATTCACGCACACAATGATAAGGGATAACACACCCAGTTACTACTGTAATAAGAATCTAAAATATTAACTGGATCCAGTAGGCAAGTTTAGCAACGAAAAAGCATACGAAAAACGATCTAAATGGTTTCAAGTGACTTCATTAACAATTAGCTCAGCAACACATTTACCTAGAACGGTCATAAACGCATTAGATCTCAAACGTATGGAACAACAAATTAGTCAGTCAACTGTTAAGGAACAATTACAGGATATAATGGTCAAGGATGTAATCTAATTTCGTAAACTCAAAATTAGCGTCAAGAAAGATATGAAAAATCACAATCGAGAGTCAAAAACTGGTCCTCAACCATTGCTGGTCAGAGGAAACTTAAATTAGAATCACGAAAAGAGCGTTTACAAAAAGAACATGAAGCTAAATTACTTGCAGATAAACAATTTCACTCTGATATCATTGCTAGAAGACAAGAGGCAATAGATAGAGCTAAAAGATTACAGTATATGGAAACGGATCTTGTGAAAGCATTCCATACCAGAGTAAATATGTATCAAGCAATGCAAGTAACTGAAAATGTACCAGATATTTTAATCTACTAGGAACGAGATCTGCAAGTAAAATTGAAGGAAGAAAGAAAAAATGCTGAATATATTCATGAACAAGCAAGGTTAAAAGCGCAATTCGCAAAACAAGAAGAAGATATTATTAATGAAGAACGAGAAAAACTTATGAATTTAAAATCTCAAGTTCAATTAGCACAAACTCATTTACAGCAAACAAAAGAAAAACGACAACGGCAATTAGATGAAAAGAAGGTAGTAACTGATGATTAATGATAGGCAAACTATGATTATGGACGCAAATTGGCTGCAGAGGACCAAAGCTTCCATGAAAACCAAAAAGAGTTAATGAAGAAAAAGAAAATGCATGGGAATATGGTACGACAAGAGCTTTTACAACTTCAAGAAAGTAAGAAAGCTGCACAAGAATACGAGGATTATATGGACAGAGAAGAAGAAAAGGCTGTTGAGAATTGGGTAACGAGAAAAGAAAACCAAAATCAAATGAAAGAGGCGATAATGGCAAAGGCGTTCAAGTAAAGATATTCAAAATAACTGATGAAAGTGATCATTTAGAAATACGAGAAAACATAGGAAAACATTTGTATCAATTACGTGTTGAAGAAGACAACAAGATCCATGATTTGCAAGAAAAGCAAGAGAGGGATGTGAATAGAAAAGCAGAAAAGTTGGCTGATAAACAGAAAGCAATGCAAAAAGAAAACATGAAGGATTTGAGATTATTCTATACCAATTATGTAACCAAAAGAAATTACAAATGTTAACAATAGTTGAAGCAAAAGAAAGAAAAACAGAGAATAGAAAGACAACAAGGAATCGATATTCAAAATCATTACAAAACATTGAAGAAAGAAATGGATCATCAGACAGAAATTTCAAGAATAGCTCAGAAAAAGCAGGAGGAATCAATACAAGCTTATAATCTAAAATTAAAGGTATTATAGAGGCATTTAATAGTCGTTAGAATGAGAAAGAAAAGGAACGATTACACACTAGAAATCAAAATATTTTGAATGCCATGGATGTGACACATCAAATGGAAGAGGACAGTTTAGAGTTGGTTACATATATGAAAAAGGTTTCTTTAGAACCATGGGCCGAAAAGAACGACAGGCTACAGCAATTTGTAAAGAAACAATGTCAAGCCCATGGTAGATTGGGTACAAAACAGGGTGCGAACACTCATGGCAGACTTGGATTTGCAGGTCACACATATACAAAGTCGGATTTGGTTGGATCTAATGAAATAGCTAAAGGTGATATGTTGGGGGCTTTATTGCACGGCCAACAGATACAACTGAAAACAAAAAACTAGATTGTAATAAACAGAAAATTTTAGAACTATATAAATTTCCTATTAAGTATCATATTACAGTAAAAGCAGTTCATCCCACCCTTCAATCCAACTCTACAGTAAACTTGCCTAGTTCCAAGAACGTTTCACTCTCTTCACCATTCATTCCCACTGCGTATATCAAATAAGAAAAGCACCCACTTCCTGAATAATCATCAGAAACATAAAACTGTATATAAACTCCTATTCATCAGCATACCTTTCCTGATTCTACACAGTCTTTAACCTGAAGTCTAACCAACTCCTTTCGTTTACTAGTGTGATTTACACGATAAACGTTATATCCCGCCGCCCAGGCTGACCCGAACCAGGTCAAGTTCTTTGGGGTTAGATTTTTCAAATTGGATAGTGATGGTGTATTCGGTTGAGGGAATGCAGTCGCTGAAGAAAGATTTTGAATCAATAGCCCATAACGTCTGATCATCTTGACCATTCTTGCATCATCGATTCCAAATCCCGGTGATACTGGAAATCCTGGTGCATGGTAGGAAAAGAACCCTCCTTCTTCTGAGTGTGTATAGAAACCACCTAGTATGGATCAATAACAGTACACTTACCATCTCGGGAATGATATCGCAAACTCCATACCATACATCCACTAATCTTGGTGTCTTTCAAGGTCATGTCATAATATCTTTGTACAACTTCAAATCGAAATCCAACTTCTCCCAATACAAACGCCTTGTTGTACTGCGCAACCCAATTTGAATCTTTTGTAATTCTCTTATAATCACTCTCTCCATAATAATAATGGTTTGAAAAAATATCAATGGAAGGATGTTGCAATGCCGCAATTGGATATCGATTAGGTGCATCAAGACCTCCTTGAGTACCATCCATGACCAGAGTCTTTGGAGCCAATTGCTTAATCAACGTCGCCATCTCAATCGACCAACTGGCAGGTGGTGCCGGACCATCCCAACCTCCCAATTCATTTCCCAACTGCCACGCTAGCATTGTTGGATCATCACCATACCTAGAATGAACTTCAACCTTTCATACCTGATTCCATTGACAGTATTGATCCGGTTGAGTGTGTATCGAATCAAATTTTTGAAATCTTCTATCAATATCGAATTGTTAAAGAATTGACTGGGAGGCAAGTTATGTAATTTGGTAAAATAAGCGTAATCACCAAAGTTCCCTGGAGGAGCAGCATCACCACCGTTATGGTTATTGATGAATGGGACAATCAATCGAATTCCATGTTGTCGAGCAATATTCAATGCATTATCAAAAGCAACCCAAGCAGGTTCATAGAATTGATTTGGACCCATCATATGATAAGTATTACCAAATCCCAACGTATAAGTTCGAATGACTCTTCCAGCAGAACCTTTGACAGTCAATACTGCATCCAATTGTTCTCTAGGTTCAGGATTAATCCAATCAGAATTAAGAGGATTCTTATAGTCTTCAGTCATCAAGTAACCAGGAACGTTATAAGATGCCCATCGAAAATGGTTCTCGTTTTCATATAATTTGTTTCCTCTTCGTGTGATAAAATTGTCTAGGAATGTCATTTTATTAAAAGAAACCTACTCTGGGACTTGAAATACAAATATTCGAAAACACTTGGCATGATGATAAATTGATTACAACAATATCTGTTGCCTTAAGACACCTGGAAGGGGTACATGATTGTGTGAGTTTGTCAAATGCTTATTTGGAAGACTATGTGATTGCAAATCACCTTCTATGACTAACTTCGGATACTATAACAATGATATCCTAGCTCGACATTAATGAAGTTGTGGATTTGGAACGGATGGGAAATTTTGATTCCAATGACTCTACGAAGTTATGACAAATAACTGTATGCAATTTATACAATTCTTTACCTTTGATTACGATTTTAATAATGAAATTGTACTTACCCACCAACACAAGTTGAATGTTTGGTAAGTCTGTAGTTTGAAGTGATTTATTCGATGCTATGGTGAGATTTCATCAATCTCATTTTCTGAATGAAATGAGGATGATTTTAATTGCAGTACAGTCTATGCTTTACAAATACGTAGTTTAAAATATACTCTCTTTGTACCACTTACTAGCATATGGAACACATGAAATACTGATTAAAATTTCTATATTCATTAATTTTTAGGTTGAATTGGAGAGTTTGTTTTTTGAACAACAGTGGTTTGATAATACCAACTTGAATCTTCTTTGAATAACAGATCATTGACGGTGGACTTTACAGCTTGAATAACAGATGGCATTGAAGATAAACAGAAGGGTAAATGAAGAATTGATTGGTGAAGATTTCAGTTTCCAGTCTTTTTAAACCTTGTGTTCATGTCGTACAAATTAGGTCACGAGAGTATTTTAATATCCTTTGTGTTTGGAGGTGAAAAGGGCAGTGTCACAAATGTTGGAGTGAAAGAGAGAAACAAATAATATCCTGAAAAAAATGGATAGAAAGGCAGTAACTGTATAAAACCACACATCTTTTAATAGAATGAAATTCTTTTCCCAACAGGTATTTGAGAATATTTTATTGTTTCACTAATAATTTCTCTGGGGATATGAATTTCCGTAACTTCTTTGAGGAGGACCACGTCGAGGATCATTGTAGTCACGTCTTCTGTCGTTAGGTGCATGTCGGTCGGGAAGTCGCTGTCTATTATCCGGTGGTGGATGTTGCCCAATGTGTTGTTGCCTTTGTGGATGCACTAGGGGTTTTGCCTTCACCTTCTCGGCTTCGGAAGTTTTGAAATAGTCCAGCAATTGATTAATTTCTTTAAACCTTTTGGATCTAAACTCAAATGCGGAAGGGTGGACTCTAATAATTTCCTTCCTAGGTCGATTGTTTGGGTGTCGGAAAACCAACAAAAAGGTACCAGCTTCCATTTGCTTATCCTGCGAAATGATAAAACCATAAGCTGATCGCTTTAAAACAGAAGATTGCTCGTTTACATAATCATCTACATAGAGTTATCAGATATACAATACTTACACATTTCATTTAAAGTCTTTCTCTGATATTTAGGGTGATCAATTAACTCTGAAGCTTTTCTGATCATTGGTTCAATATACTCTGCAATAATTTGATCTATTTCAGAAAATTGCAAGTTATCAATCGTTAAAATTTTTCCCAAAGTCCATTCATTCGGTTTCTGACTCTCAAGAATGTCTAAACAACAAATTGAGAAAAATAATTGTTTTTTACCTATGTGTTGATAAACTCCATCATCAACTTTCCATGTGATAGATATATGGTCATTCCCTTTACCAGAAGGTCTAACCACAACCTCTCCTCGGGGTCTTGTTGCAAGGTATGCTTCAGCAGCACGATAGTTGACTGATTGCCAAAAGGGATGCTGGATTGTCCTTACAACCCTTTCAACTTTGTCCATTTTTTTCTTTCTTTCAGGTTGTTTAATTCTTTGTTTGTCCGAATCAAAGTATTTATCGACTTTCAACTGAACATCTTCAATATCTTCTTGTTTTGCAGAAAGATCTACTTGCAATCGATCCAGGTTTACATTCATAACTTTGGTAATCAATGCTTGATTTTCGCTAAACAACTGTGTTAGATCGGATCGTCCATCGGTATCGATCTTTGAAATATGAATTGAACCTTCAAGTCCAGAACCAAGTTGACAACTCAAGAAGCGTTCTTTGACTCGAACCACAAGTGTTGTCACGACAGAATCATAAAGGGTATCCAAAGATTCACCAGTAAGCATTGAAAAGATTTGCTCTGGGGTAGCCCCAGCAAATTTCATACGACGATCTTGGAATCGATGCATCAATTCTTGTTTGATGTCATTTAAACATACCCTTTTAGGAGCATGCATTCGACGTTCCAATTCCACTGCATACTCGTCCAACAAGAGGGAATCAAGTCTGGTGACATCACCAGTCATCAATTCCAGAACATGCGCTGAGGGGTCCTCATCTTCTTCCATAGCATCAGGTACATCAAGGGCATCGGCAGCCATCTTTCTAGCCAAATCATAATCTTCTGGATGAACACGACTGTCATCAAGTATATCGTACTGACTTTCTCTATAACCAGCAGCAAAATGAAAGTCTCGTATACGAATGAATGACGCACAATTAACAAAGATAGTAGAACCACAGATATACAACTGAACTAATGCTGCTCGTGACTCCAATCGTGAACCCTACAGATATAAGATGCTAAAAATTACTTGTCGGTTAATCTTTGCTATCATAGCTTGTGCTTTTCTAGGGCCAAGACCACTGACAAACTGCAAAGTACCGGCTAAATGTGGAAAAGCACTCACAGTATTTATATCAACACCACTAAAAATTATCAAACTTTCATTACCATTCGTTAACGATATTAATAAACGATCTTTCAATTGCCTTGAGCAAGCTTTCCTCAGCAACTAAAGCTTGTAATGGATGTAGTCTAACAGACTTTATATCTTGATCTTGATTAAACAATGCAGCATATTCCGTTGTTGGATCTTGTACATAACGTCCCAAAGAAACACAATATCTAATCAGCATGTGGTAATCGGATGCTGGAAATTCTTTTAATCCAGTTTGAGAATTCATGAAAATTCGTGCAGTTTCGTCTTCAACAATCATGACTGGAATAGAATATTTCAAACTTCTGTCGTTGAGTCCTTCACCAACCACTCTTTCTTCCAAAATCTTTAATAAAAGTGTTTTTGTATTGGGTTTAAAGCCCCCAACAGCAATTATATCAGGCTCATGTCTTTGAACAAGTTGAAGTAGAGCTTTGGTATCATCAACGTTATCTCTATCAGTTAACTTGTCCAATCGGATATATTCTTGAATCTCTCCAGTATCTTTCAGTATAACCGCAAAGGCTGGATCATTTCGCGTACCATCACCCCAACAAATCGACAAAACAACACATGGATTATCAGCTTGTCCAGGTTTTGTGGGCGACCTTGACCCATCTCCTCCAGGTTTATACGGTGACATGTTAATTTTCTATGATGAGTATTGAACTTATACCCTTTCCATTTCCAAGTGACATTTATTCAAAATATCATCAGATGCAATCAGAGCTAAATGTTCTTTTAACCATTTCACGGTTTGAGGAAATAGGATATTCACACACACATCTTCAGCAATACTCTGACGTTCGGCATTCCATAAGACAGCCTTCTCATCCACGTAATCGTTACAGATGAACTTATTAAAGTCTCCAATTAACTCTGCCTCTCCTTCCACTCTAATAGAAACCTTCAAGAGGCCATCAGTCTCCCCTTTTAAAATTTGTAAAAATTGTCCATTCACAAAGTCTGCAACAGGTTTATCCCGAAGAAATTTAAATGGCTTGATGTGAAAATGATCAATCACTTACATGATATGGATGGAATTGGTCAATTTCCTTTAACCCTTTCTCAGTTGGCTCTACTACAACAACAGCATCGTGTTTATATACTTTACGAACAAATGCTCGTAATTCAGGATAAATGGATATTTGACGTGACAGAATGTTTTTCCCTGCCTTTAAAACAAGTTCAGGGGTAGGGAATCTTTGACAAACAAACGATGCTGCTGCATCCAAAGGAGATTCATCATGATTTTCTGGGAAATGTAATGATTGACGACCAGTTACAGAATTGATAAAATCAGATTGATTGATGTTGAACAACTATGAAATGTTAGTTTCATCTTTTATAGAATGAGATTTAAAAAATCATGGCGAATAGAGTCTCTTTGTGACATACCTTTGCAAAGTTACCAATTCCATTTTCCATTGCATCATCGTATAAACGCTTCCAAGGAGCTTTCTTGAATAATCGACGTTGTTTTCCATTCGCTTCCAGTTGATTAAGTTGTATTGAGTACATCAACTTTATATGTGCAAATGTATCCGTAACATCGTCCAAAGACACAATCTTTTCGACTAATCCCGCAATTTGAGTATCATGCTCAATCTCTGGAGATACAGTTGCGATTTGTAAAATTAACTCTATAAGTTGTTTCTTTTTCAATTCAACTTCTATGAACTTTTCATCCAGATCAACAATCTTCCATAGATCCATTCGATTGAGTATTCCATCAAAATAATCTCTTCGGTGGGCCCAAATAAATGGAACCTCATATCTATCTCTTCTAATAAATCGTAATACACAAGTGATGGCCGTTACTAGAGAATTTTCCGTTATATTTTGATGATCTCTCATTAGTGTTTTAGCATGAAGAGCAGCTTCACGAGCAATTTCTGCATCATCAGGAATGTAAGCTGACTCTTGGCTCTGGTATCTTTCAGGAACATCTCGAATTCTAATCAGCTCGTCCTGTTCTGTGAGCATTCCTGCAGCAATAGCTGATGGTTCCCATATATCTTTGATAGTTGTTTGCTTAGTTACCGTTGGCACTTCAGCATCTTCATTGTAATCTTCTTCAGTTAACACTTGGCCAGGTTTCTAAAAGATATATGAATATGAAAAGGAATACTAAATAAAGTGCATGTGCATAATCTTCTCCAGTTCCAAACAATTCTTCAATATCTCTCCAAGCCCTAACATCAACCAATATAAGGATTTACACATCTGATATACCATGTTCAGATCCCAAATTCTTTGCAAACTCCTGACGTTTTTGTTTAATTTGACGACGTTCTTTACGACGATCCTCATCATCTTCATCCCCATCCGAATCATCTCTGATAATGAAATCATCTAAATCATCCAAATCGTCATCATAAATGTCTTTTCGATCTTTTGGTCTTTTGCTAGGTTCGATATCATCCAATTCTTCATCATTAAACATATCAGCTAAATCATCACGATCTTCATCCCCCTTTTTCCTCAACTTTTTTTTTGAACGTCTTCCAATATTTTCATTAATTAAATCTAAATCATCATCTGATAATTGTTCAATTTCTTCTGATCTTTTTCGTTTCTCTTTCTTTTCCTTTTTACGTTTCTTTCGTTTTTCTGCTGTTTCAATATCTGATTCTTCTTCATCATCATCTGCAATAAATTTCAAGTCTTCTTCATTAATTTCTTCATCTTCATCTTCATCTTCGTCATCATCTGAATCACCCTAAAATATTAACAATGGGTTAAGATACTTCAGGTTTTATATCTTCACCTTCTTCATCTGATCCTCTTACTTCATCATCACCAGATTCCGCTTCACCTTCCTCCCTTTCATCACGTTTTTCTATTGGTGAATCCATTTATTGAAAATGTCTTGAAAAAATTAAAAAAAGAGAATTCAATCATAGATTTCATTCCATTACAAATTTTTTTTTATTTTAAATTCATTTCTCAATTTCAATTTTGGTTGCGTATTGAAAGTCACCACTAACTTCATATTCATACATATCTAATCCAACAATACAACTATCTCGTACCTATCATAATTTAATTTAATTGAATTACTGTCTTATCGGGATCTTCTGAAAATTGTCTTAAACATGGAAAACATTCAGGTGTAGCAATGGAACCTAATGCTTCTGCTGCTTCATGTCGAACCATTGATAATTCATTGGTGTTGGATAGTGTTTCAATTAATGATGGAACTGATGCTGGATGTTGTAATTGTCCAAAAACATATGCTATTTCATGACGGAAGAGAGCACTTTCATCTTGAAATCCTGATGCTAAAGCTAATACTGAATCAGTATCCCCTTTATTTCGAAGTGCAAACATTGCACGATATCTGTACAATAAATACTTATAAATAAAATACCTTTCAAATAATGGTAATGTTGTACAATTCAATCGTTCCTTTAATTCTTCTGTACTTAAAATTTCCTTTGTAGGGGGTGCTGGGTCGATTGATGAATAAATCTTTTGAGATTCCACTTCCTCTTTGGTTGAGTTATCATGCAATAGTTTGGCAATGGCTAACCCAACAGTTTCTTTGACGACTACAGATTCATCTTGTTCGTATTTTTTCAAAAAGTCTAATGATTCTAATAAACCAATGGCAGCAATTGCTTCAGCAGATTCATGACGTACCATTGGTTCTTGATTTAAATCAGCTAAAATTTTATATAGTGTTGGTAAAGCCAAAGGATTTTTCATTTGACCTAATTGAATCAATAATAATAAAATTAACCTAATTGAATTAATGATAATCAATTTAACCTAATACATAAGCTAATTCATGTTTTAATAAAGCCGAATCATCCACGAAAGCTTCTGAGATGATATTTATAGCTTCCATAGTATTAACAGCTTTTAGAGTGAATAAAGTTCTAAATCTTTTAGCTAAAGATTCATTTTTGTTTAATAAAATGGCTGATAAATCATTGTAACCTATAATTGATTAAAAAAATTAAAAAAGTAAAGAATTAAGAATTCAATCAATTTCATTCTAGAGTAAAAACCAACCTTTTTCATCCAAATGAATTTTTTGTTGTTCTGGTACTGAAATCGTCATTAAAAAAAAATAAAAAAGAAAATGTAAAGATTTGAATCGAACAGTTTCACTTTACAATGCAATACCTTCGCAAATCAACCTTTTTAACAAGAAATGTCAATACTTGGAACAGATACAACAGAAATGTAAACTTTGAAACTATGAGATTCGGTTTATACATCCTATTCCCTGTTTGTGTAAGTTTTCATTTTGACAATGTAATCATAGACTTTATTTCTATTCAATTCTCCTGAAGGTATCTTTAAATTATTTTAAATTTAGTACTGGATTTATTTCCTGATGAATCTTTCGATAAAGTTAGAAATGATTTCGAATTTAGTAAACAAAATGCTTTCAAAGTACCTACTACTTGGTCAGAAATTAATGACAGAGTATACTCTCTCTTTGCACTAATACTATAGTTGGCTAGAATTAAATCATATTACAGTAAAGACAATAATTAATGGATTACAATTTGGCTAATAAAAACTTTATGAATTCAATTTGATATTAAAAATCCCAAATACCAAGGATTATATACGACTTGCAACTTGAATAGCTGCTTTACAACCAACTTGAATAACTTGATTCAGGACTTCATACATGGGTGCACCCTTGGCATCTAGATCCACTGCTGTTTCTTTATGTTCCAACTCTTCATCACGAAATTCTTGGAGTACCTACACAAATTATTAACTGTGATTGAGGATAAATAGGATAATTCAAATCGGAATAATGAAATGATCGATCCAATTTAGAATCAGTTCATAAAATAATCAAAGTATTGAGTTGGAGTTGATGTTGAAACTTACTTTAATCAAACGTTCAATCTCTGGGTGATCAAGTTTTGCCAACTCCCTGATTTGGTCATTGTAATGATTACCAATAACTACCGTTTAGATTTCATTCATACCCGTTTCCACAGCTTCGGTACACGCCATTGCAGCTTGAGGGCCAAGCATTGCAGTTGTTACTCCTAATGTATATCCTGCTAATTCCCATACTGGTCTTAAGAAATTTAAAAATATAAACTTGTACCTTAATAATGAAGGTCTAACTCTGGATTTGACCAACACATCATCCAATACTGATAGATGTTTCTTTTCTTGATCCCACATATGTTGAATTACTGGTTCTACCTACAAAAACACATTTAGTAAGAATATCTTACATCTTTTCCTTTTAATACATCCAATTGTCCTTTATAAATGTAATCTACAAAAAAGATTAAAAGTTATTGAATGGATACTTGCACCAATTTCACCGGCATGATCCACTCTGAGCATTCTAGAAAGCATTGCCTTTTGCTGACTGGTTAAAGGAGTGTTTTCTTTAGAATCCTTCTGGGTAGATAATGATCTTGTGTTGACTATCAACTTTTTACGTAAATAAGAATTTAATCTTGAATTCAATTTTGGTACTTTGATTAAATTCATTTTCTGTTTTGTTAAAGATTAGAATTTTTACAATTTTCCACTAATGCAGAAATTTCGAGTGAGTTATCCGATTGGTATGGCAGCGATATTAATAGGATCATTAGCAGGTTTGAATTCAAATGATAATTGAATGTATTTAGGAAGTTTATTGGTACATCGTGTTCTTAAACCTGATTTGGTATGATTTGAATTCATTAATTTTTTTATAGCGTTTAATAGTTAAAAGTGAGGAATAAATTAGTAAAGTTAATAAATAATTTGAAATTAGTTTTTATTTTGTTCCCATTGAATTGGAGTAAAAGTCTTTTGACTGAATGCATGAATCTCTGCAATTTCTGATTTAATTGCATCATTAACTAATCGATGTTTTTGAAGGACACTTTTACCTTCAAAGACTGTACTAACAATAATAACTTCAATATTTTGTCCACATCCCTATTATTAATTCATATTATGTTACATCAGATAAATCGTTCACTTCCAAGTAACTTGGAGTTAGTTTTTCAGTTAATTTAGTCTTTAAATCTGCTACGGTGACTGGCATTGAAAAATGAAGAATTGTCAGTCACAAATTATTCAACTTTGTAATTTCAAATTCTCACATTTTATCTATAAAATAACTAATAATCAAAAAATTCAAATGCTACGAAAAAAACCATCTTTGATTGTATTCGACAAGATTATGCCATTCTCAAATTGGTTGAAAGAGAATCGTCCTTCAATGATATCTAAAAATGATGTAGCTTGGATCTCGGTAAGTGGAACAGTAAATGATTTACCCACTCCAAACCTTGATTTAATCTCTAAAAACTACATTAATTGTAACACTTCCAAAAAGAATATCTTGAAGCAAATTGATGAATTGGCATTGGCGAGCAATCTTTTGACAGGTAAATGGCTTATATTTGTACCTACCATGCGAATTGATTCCATATGGTCTGGAATTGCTACAGATGTACACGAAGGATCTTTAGGAGTGAGTTGTAAAGTGTCCCCAAACGAAGGAACAGGAAATTCTCATGTGATATGTGTATATACGACCAACTATCAAGACTTGAATGATGTAATGAATGCAAGGAATGTATTACGAACCAAACATGGGATAGAATCTGTATTAACGTATAAGCCCGACATTTATACAACCTTGGGAATCTATAAGGGAAATTCATTGGGTTTAGAACCTTCCTTGTATAGATTGTGATTCATTTGATGTACAGTTTTCAATAAAGTTTATTA
>MU621388.1:0-20356 GCA_025399215.1 Globomyces pollinis-pini | reverse complement strand
CACAATTCACTGATTCAAGAAGAACATGACAACCTAATGGGGAAAACCATAGCAGAATCTCGATACCTATACAATGAACAACACATTTTCAGTACATACTTTATATTTCCGAACCTAGTGATACAGAGGAAAGGCAAATATAAATTGCTATTTCGATTGCTTCGGGTGACAGAGTAAATATTTTTGCATCTCTTTAAACTCCAGTTTGAACCATAGTTCGTTATTGAACGAAACAACCACATCTTCATCTATATTCTCAGACTCCTTTGAAGTGTATTCACCAAGACTTTATCCAGGAAAGACGAATCCTTCTTCACTGATGCAGATATTCGCTCGTCAGTCACATTATGTGAAGATCAGAAATTTATAAATAACCCACCCAAAACGGGAGTGCTATAAAATGCTGCCTATCAATTCATATTCTAAATAATAAATTTGCACAATTTCACTCCAGTAAGGTAATAAATTTGCACAATCAGATTCCAGTAAGGCGACGGATACCGCTTCTATATCAGAAAAAACAATATAGACTATTTAAAACATATTTCTGCATTGATTCATCTATGAGTGTCATTTATCTACGATTGACTCTGTTGCAAGTTAAAATTGATATTAAATCATTGAAATCCAATTGATGAGGTGGAAAAAGTCCTGTAACTCTCTAATCAGACCTTTCAACCATCTCATAATCCAATTGATGTACTTTGAACTTTTTCCAGTTGCAGGAATTGATAGTCAAGATAAACAATGCCAGAACCACTTTGTAGTCCAAATAAGCCAAAGCAAGGAAGTTTGAGGTTGTTTTTAATCATGAGAAGCTTTGAAGGAGCCAAATAGGCCAAAGCAAGGAAGTTTGAGGTTGTTTCTAATCATGATAAGCTTTGAAGGAGGGGTAGATGGTCATGTTGATTACTAATCAATTATGATTTGGTTGAGCATTAAAAACAAATATTATTTAACTGTTTCTACCGTTGTTCTAAATGAGCAGAATGATAAAAGGCACTACAAATCAGAATGATTATTTTTTTACCGTTAATTCATGCTCATATTTGCGTTTGGTCTTTTTTGATTCCAAGAGCATTGGTCAGCCCCTAAAATCATAATGAGACGATCAGAGGTTAATCATAAACAATCCTGAGATCTAGAATAACCGCTGGTATGTCGATTGCACCAGTTGAATCCATTGAGAAACCAACCGGCTTTTGAGCAGTCAATAGTCATTTTGATAGTCAAGAAACAGAACTGTGATTGAGTCAGGCAAGGATTTTCAATTCTTTCCTTCCTACATAATTAGGGAAGGATTTTTATCATTGTGATTCATCGATAGCAAAAAAGACACCCCATAAAGTGTGTTTCTGTTATGCTGTTGTTTTTGAAGATGAAATTTCTGGATATAGGTTCCAAGGTGGTGCTTGATCATGGCATAGCATCGAATAGATGTTTATTTTTTTTTTGTGGGTAAACATGTTTCCAACAAAACCCTGGTTTACATTCTATTGTGAATATTTTGCATGATCCAAATGATTAAAGGATGAGGGTACTAATAAAAATACCTAAGATTAAGCTAAATTCAATATCGCAAGAGAAGTTGGATGTGAGGAGAGATAAGTTTCAATTACTTGGATTGTGTTGATGTAGGGGTGTTCCATAGGAGATTTCAAAGATACTACTGTGCTTTCTCCCAAGTAGTGCTTCGATGATGGATTGGTATGGCATATAAATGGTTTCAGCATCTTTGAAATCATTTGACATTGGCAGCTTGCTTTATTGTGACTTTTGATAGAACCGCTGTTCCGAGATTTGAGTGACTGTCATACCAAATATTTTGGTATGAGTGATATAAAAAAACTATCCAATTTTGAGACCAATCCAGTGCCACAGTCCCTTCGATGACTTTGAAAGTATTTTACTGCATCTTGAGTAGTTGCGAATGTTGCACAATATTTAACCCATGGTATCAATCTGTCTTTAGCGACTTCCAGAAAGATAAATTTCACTGTTCCGGTTTCGACTGAACAGGAACGCATTAAATCCAATAATTCATAGTGCTGATTAAGAAAATGCAGACAGGATAATAGATACGAAGTAGTATTGTTGCTTTTGATAGAAATTGAACTGAGAAGCGCACTGTTTGAATCTAAATAGAATGTTCAAAGAAAAACATAATAGCAATGGATTATGACGTAAAACTACCGAAATCAACTACACATATCTACTTGAACAATGATGTTCTGGCAAATCTATCAGTTAATTATAATTTTAAATTTGATTTTTGCATAATAGATCTCCAATCTCGGTTTTCCATAGTTTAAACATGCATTTGGTGGAGAAATCATTGTAATGTTGAGTTTTGATTATGATTATTATGAGAATCTATAAGGGAAAGTTTCGGTATTTGCAATAGGAACTTGATAGCAATTATTACAGGTAATTGCTGGTATGGTAAACGATTGATCTATAACAGGATACATCTCAATTGATTAATTTTCATTGAATATTCGGTCCTGTTGATTGATTATTCGGACAACATATTGGTTAGTTCTAGCCAAACTCGTATGAACTGCGATCAGATTCGGTTTGATAAGTGCCTAAAAAGTTTCTATTTTTCCATTTATTGGTAAAGTTCAAATTCTGTATTTTTGATATTTGGTTAATTCATGGTTTTCAAATATTGAGCACTCTTCTGTTCCTTAGTTTTGTTAATTTCTAACCTGAATTTATGAGTGAGATTATACGAGAAAGTTACATACTCAATACAGATGAGCTGCCCGTGTAACTGACTGCTCTTTCTAGTTTTGATTCCGCATCGGTATTTGCTGTTTGTTGGCTCTTTTTTGAGATTATTGTTTGTCAATTTCATTAGAAAAAAACGTTTTATTGAAAATGGGGAATCAGGGAACGAGCGAGTTCCAATCAATTTTGGATCATAATCAGAATGATAAAGAGGAACATGAAGTGTCTTCCGATAATGTCAAATTAACTCAACCTGAAGTACAACCAGTGAAAAATCAGGAATTAACAATTGTTCAACAGCCTCAAAGAGCAAGGGTTTGTGGAAAGAGTTTAATTGGATCACGATCTGTGGATCCAGTATTAAGTTACTTTATTAATCCTAGCCTCCTATAGTTCGATTGCAACTCGAGAATGATAAACGGCTGATTACGTAAGTATTTTCAATCTCAATCCCAGAAATAATCTATTTGTATTAGTTGCGACTTTATTAGATGCTGAAGGAAAGATTTCTGATGAAATGTTTGGAAATTTGATATCTGAATCGCAATATTTGTATGATGAAAATCTAAAGTTTGACACCTACTTTATATTCCCTAAACTATGTATCCGAAAGGTTGGTAAATTCCAATTGGGATTTCGTCTCTTTTGCATTTTTGGGTATGGAAATATTTTAACTAATAGCAGACAGAATATGACTTCTCTGATAGACGAATCGCCTTGTATTGCATCAATTACTTCACAAACCTTTGAAGTGTACAATGCTCGAAAATTTCCTGGTAAACTTGATCCCACAAGTCTCACAAAGACTCTTTCCATACAGACACCGTTTCTGAAGAAAAGAAATAGTTAATATATCCATATGTATTAGATGTATCGACTCTGTCGCAAAATCGTAATGACAGTTCTATTGTTTGTGGTAAAGGTTTTGAATTGAATCACAAACTACAATTGACAATGGATACTTGCAAGTCCATTTATTAAATGACATGATATTCCTCAGATCGAAAAGCTTTTTCATGGCTGAATGAAACTCTGGCAAGATTAGATATTTAGTATCCTTTTCACCATCCCGTACAGAAATAGTCCAAAACTAGATATTTTGGTTTTAAAATAGAGTGCTGTTGAAAAATCGCATGTGGTGATTGAAGGCATTTGCTTTATCTTTTCTAGCACTCTTAATGTAAAAAACTATGATGTTATATATGTGTCTACAGTGTAAACAATTAACGTGTTTGGTCAAGAGGGAATTTAAAAGAGATTGGGATATGTTTATCTCAAGAATTAGTTTCGTTTCCCAGCTCATTTCAAAACCTGAAGTCGGTTCGGTCACAATCATTGAAGTTACAATCAGTATATTAAAGTTTCAACAAAATTTTACCAGTAGTAGTACCGGATTCCAAGACATCATGAGCCTTATAAGCATTTTCAATATCAATAATGTTTGAAATATGAATAGTAAGTTTGTTTTCAGCCATCAAGCTCATCAATTCATTTGCCACTATGATTAATATTGGAAA
Organism: Globomyces pollinis-pini; assembly: GCA_025399215.1. Classification (NCBI taxonomy): domain Eukaryota; kingdom Fungi; phylum Chytridiomycota; class Chytridiomycetes; order Rhizophydiales; family Globomycetaceae; genus Globomyces; species Globomyces pollinis-pini. The sequence continues at coordinate 16,106 of MU621388.1, read as the reverse complement.
TAAGATACTGGACAGAAAATCAGCTCGGGTTTGAACAAGCTGGAAAAGAGATGGTCTAGTTAACCGAATACATTTTGGGACACTAAATTCTTAGATGAGATTGTTGTTACAGCTTCATGATATCAATTGGATCCACTTTTCCGGATGCATTGCCAAAGGAAACCATTGAACCAAGTTTGCTTAAACATGCCAAGGATACATCAAAAGTAGTCTTACCAACCCCATCAAATACGGCATTCACGCCTATAATCAATCCATATATGTCTATACCTTGATTGTTTGTCAAAGCCTTGACTCTTTCTACAATATCCTCTTCCTTATATAAAATCACATGGTCGGCACCTATACTGAATGATGAAGATTAAAATACCAGCTTTTAAAGCCAATGCTTTTTTCTCAGGAGTTGAAGTAGTCCCGATAACTGTCGCACCAAAATGTTTGCATAATTGTACCAATACTAATCCAGTACCTCCAGCAGCAGCCTAGAAGGTAAATACTTGAAATTTACATGAATTAACACAGTCTCTCCTGGTTTGACCACATGTACCATCTTTGTCAATGCCATTCCAGTTAGTCCTTGGAGTAACAATCCTGAACCTTGTTCAAATGATACTGAATCTGGCAAAGTGATTGCGAAATCTAAAAGAAGGTCATTAGACAATCCAACAAGAATCAGAAATAAGAATATAAAGAGTGTGATCAAAGAATGTCTGTAGGTACCTGGATTAACGACAGTGAATTCAGCATAAGATGCAGATGCAGTGTATGCAACACGATTACCAACAGTGAAATCCTTCACTTCATCACCCACTTCAACTATTGTTCCTGAACCTTCTCTTCCAGGAATGAATGGCAAAGGTAATTTGTATAAGCCAGTTCTGTGATAAGTATCAATGAAGTTAACTCCAGAGAATGCGTTTTTAACCAAAATCTCATTTGATTTTATAGTTGGACGGGCAATGGAAGATAAGCAAGTCAGTACTGAAGAATCCCCAAGACTAGCAACTTGAATCGCTTTCATTAATGACATTTAAAAAAACTAAAAAATGGATTTCATCGTGGTACAAATGAAATGGAATTCTAAACGTGACAATTTAAATTTCAAAAATAACTATAGTCTTTATTCTCGAGCTCGCTTTGGTTTACGACCACCTTGAGCACTAGCCTCTTCTCTTGCCCTCTTTTGTCCCTCTTCCTTGTGGAATGCTTTGGCACGCTCTTTACTCTTGACAATATCCACCTTTTCTACCATTTCTTTCTTTTTTCGATACTCTTTAAACTTTTCTTGATTTCGAAGTTTAGCTTTCGCCAATTTCTCTTTCTTGATTGTATTGATTTCAGTTATAAGATGAGACACTTTACGCTCTTCTGCAGTTTTGATGACTGCTCGCTTATGTATATATCCTTTCTTGTTCTGCTTTGGTGTATATTTGGGTTTCGAAGCATAAGGCAGATCTTTTTGTAATGACCTTGGAATTTTCAACTAATTTTAAGTAATTATAGATGTTACAGTATTAAACACTCTAGTTTTCCTTTCAATATCTTTATACACTGAGTCCTTATTTTGTTTCAGCTTGATCCCTTGTTCGTATCGTATTCTACCATTTGTTCGCATTCCTTGCCATTCCGACTTTTCACGCAGCAATAACGAGGTGACAGGATTATAGTACTTCTTTGGCTTCACAGGATACCAAGCTCTTAAAAAGACAATATCTAAAAGAGTTCAATATTTAAAATATACCTGACATTAAGATTTTATCTTCAAATGTGGCACGATAGTAACCCTCGGGTTTACTCAACGCTTTCTTCACCTGCCCACGGATACCAGATACGGTACGGATTGCAGCACCTTCCATTTTTGCCACTTCCAATGCAGAGGTAAACATATCTTTGATAAATGCAGTATTTTTGAACACTTTATAAGGTGTACCAGTAAGTTTGAGCTTTTTTACAACTTCTGTTGTTCGATCAACATCTAAAACGACACCAGTCGCTGCGATTCGGAATGATTCTGTTTTTTCAGCTACAGATTGAACACAACAAAAACCAGTGTTCGGAGGTGTTATGGGACCATAAAAGGTTGCCAAACAATGCATATGCTCCGGAGTATACTTTAACATGCGATTTCTTGTTGCTTCAGTAACTAAAGAGTACAATGGCATTGTTTGAAATCGTCTCCAACCCAAGGAGAATATAAGTGGGTCATTGGTTTTGAGTACTCTTCTTCCCCAACGATGCTTTTTAATACGAACCTAAACGTTATGGAAAAAATAAATACCTGAATAAATCCAAAAGGTTCTTCAGAGGATAATAAACCTCCTACTATAACTGGATACTCAGGGTCGAAAGTATCAATGAACTCACATGGCATATTTTCAAAAAGAATTCGCACATATGTACCAGCACGATACCCTTCAATTTGAGCACGAACTTCAGGATCATCCCCTTCAAATTCTTCTCTGTTGAGCTGCATTTGCTTGGCCATTTCTTCCTTTTGGGTTTCGTAGAAAGTTTCATCACCGTCACCATCCCCGCCATCATCATATTCAGCATCAAATTTTTTCTTTAACTCTTCTTTTCTCTTGGCATTTCTGGCCCTTTCTTCTTCGATTGATAATTCTTCTTTCTCCTCCTCATCATCATTTTCCTCATTCTGTGACTCTGGATTTTCTAAATCCTCAAAATCACCTTCATTATCTTCATCGTCTGCCTCTTTATCATCTCCATTACGTATAAAGAATTTGCTACGAAGAGATTCTAAATTCTGTGGACGTTAGATAAAATGCAATACCTCTTCATCATCCCATTCTTCTAATACTTGATCGACTAGTTCTACTTTGCACGAATCAATGAGAGAAAGAGATCGCAATTTTGGTTTTCCTGTCTTACGTACCGTAAATAGACCACCGACATCATCTTCGTTCTCTGACTCGATATCATTCTCTGAAGGTACTAAACCAGCTTCTGATTCGTATACAAGATCGTGTAAATTCAATCTCTTCTGCAGTTTAAACTTTTCGTTTGCAGTGTCAATCGCCTTTTCTTTCCAATGAAATGATCCATATCTATCTAATAGCACCTCCTCATCTTTGTCCGATTCAAGATACTCATCCTCATCGTCAAATGCAAGTGTATCATCTCCCATGTCTGAGTCACTTTCAGCAAACTCCAAATTATCTGTGGAACCCTCAACTTCGAGTGGTTTTCGCACTTTTCTTCTAACTCGTCCCCTTTCATCCGGACCAACATCTTCTGCATCTGATTCTTCATCACTCTGATCACTGTCATCATCATCTTCCTCCTCCGAATCAAAGGATTCTAAATTCTCATCATCGTCTTCACCAGAGGATGATTCCGCTTGATCGTCCATATCAGTTGCTAATAACGGCTTTGATTGATTAAATATTCTCATGGCACTAGATTTCATATTATCTGCTAAAGTTGTTTGCGCATCTTGTAATCCCATGACAAGTTTTTCTCCAAAACCATCTAATGTCAATTAAATATTATTAAGTTACGATCTTCATTATCATCAGGGTTCTGAGATTTGGTAAATGCACCAGGTACATTAATGTAAACAGCATCTTTATCGTACATTATCCCACCCACATCTGACATTGGGGCATAAATCAACTTGCTTTTTTCATTCATCATTTTCCGTTCTTTTTCTGGTAATGGACAAGGATCTGGTAGAATAGAAATATTCGACATTGATACATCTCCTATACCTGGGATGTGGACCTATTAGATTGAATTAAACCATTAAGTTCGATTACCTTATTTGTTTTCTTTAAATTTGTACCACGCAAATATCCATAAACGGAGACGGTTCTATCGCATTTTGGTTCCACTCTAATTTTTTCGGGGTCCGTTAAATCTTCTACACGATCCGCCAATAAATAAGGATGTGTGTTTCTCCATATTAAAGGTCTAAATTTCATGACGGAGATAAATCGTGAGAGATTCATGACTTCGTTTTTAGGGTAACTTCCATTAACCAATCCAGATAAATAAAATAGTTTTGCACCTTGATAAATTTCAGTCCAGAATCTTTGCTTTAATGTCTTTTTTGTTTTCCTTAAGCGTTTGGAATCTTTAAATTTGTCTAAATGGGTCAAGACACCCATAACTTTGGGAAATCCGTGTGTCTGCAATATATTTAGGAATTCAAAGGTTTCCTATTTATTTAGGGTCTGATTTCGAGGTACCATTTCAAACCCATAACTTGCATCTATCAACAGTAAAACCAAATCGGCAATTTTCGCGATATCAATCTGATTTAATTAAAATAATAATATGTTGTTTACCATCGAATTTATATCGTTGTTACATTCGACAAACGTCAATCTCTTCTTTTTTCCTAAAAGGTTACCACGATTGGATTTATACCACTGACTACGGTAATCGGGCCATGAATTTCGTTCAAGTTATGCTTTGTGAATCTTTTGACCAAAGATTTGATTAAAGTAGATTTACCGGTCTATTTCAAGAGTAAGTAGATATAAATTGGTTACCCCAGGTGGACCAACAACCGCGATAACAATTGGGGGCGGTTCTTGTGCAGTCCTATCTACTTGAGGTACGTGTAATTTTTTTTGAGATAAATCCATATTTCTCCTTGCATAACGTTCCGCATTTCGACCTGATGTTGGAGCAAACGCCTGCTAATGAGAGATGAATACGATTACTTTCGGATTATTCTGTTGTAAATTCTTTGTGAATTTCTTCTTCTTTTCTGCCTTTGGCCCTGCTTTAGGCTTCCGATGTGCTTTTGGTTGCGTTGTTTCCATAAACAAAAAAGAAAAACAAAAAAAAATAAAAAAATTGTGACATGAACAGCTTGTCACAAAAGTCAACCAAGGACTGTAATTAAACCAATTCATACTCTTCGATATACATGAAGAGCACCATAACGCGTAAAAGAATGTATTAATTTAATTAAATTGGCCATTCTAAATATTTGAATGTTAGAATTATAATCAATAAACAGTTGTTGTTGATATATTTACTATATATAAGATTCTAAAGTTCAAATTGTCAACCTTGTATATAACTAGCATTTATATCATTAACTCGACGCAATTTTTTCACCCCTGGATAAATTCAATACAACAATGTCAGACCAAAAGTACTTTCAACGAGGAAAAGTACATGAACTTCAACAAGAACTTCAATTTGATAAGAAGGATACTAAAAATATTAAAAAAAAGCATGCTCTCAAAAAAGTTATAGCTAATATGACAATGGGAAATGATATGTCCCCTTTAGCAGCAGATGTAATTGCTTGTATATCTTTGCAAGATTTAGAAATTAAAAAGATGGTGCTTCCATGTTTGCTAATCGTCAGGTTTATCTGTTTGTCGTAACATACTGCAAATACAAACCAGAACTAGCAATAGCAGCAATGAACTCTATTGCAAAAGTATTTTCTCTATAGTTAAAATTAAAACAGGATACACAAGACGAAAATCCCTTAATCAGAGCACTAGCAATTAGAAATATGTCTAATTTGCCCGTTGATAAAGTGATGAACTCATTATGCGAACCACTCAAAAAAGCACTATCTGCGAAAGATCCTTATGTAGCAAAAACTGCTTCTCTGGCAGTCGCAAAATTGTTTTATTATAATGAAGATTTGGTTCGTAAAGAAGGTTACCTAGAACAACTGAAGAGTTTATTAAGCCACGAGAACGCAAATGTAGAGAATATTTTTGTAAATTATCTAGGTAATTGTTCCAAGTATTTTATTCAAATCAGGTGGAATCATGTTGTTTTACTAATGGTTAAAGGTTGTTGCAAACACTCTGGTAGCGCTGATGGATATTGCATCAAACTCTGATTTATTTGAATTTGCTGTAGATGTGCCCACTGCCAATCGATTGCTATCAATACTGGATGAATGCTCAGAGTAATGTTAAAGAAAACTAACGTTGAAGATGGAGCCAATGCTATATTCTAGAAGCAGTGTTAACTGTATGTCCAGAAGATCCTTTGGATGCAGAGCTTCTATGTGATAGAGTGTCTCCACGATTACAACATTCTAATTCGTCAGTAGTAATGGCAGCAGTACGGATAATGATTTACTTATCGAGTTTTCTAACGAATCCAATTGCCATGAAAAACTTTTTGAAAAAATGTGGTCCTCCTCTAGGTAAACTTTTGAAATTTCTAATAGTTCTAGTTACTCAACTTCATGCTAGACCAGAAATTCAATATGTAGCTTTGAAAAATATTCAATTGATTTTACAAAAACACAAAGACTTCTTGAAAAATGAAATCAAGGTCTTTTTCTGCAAGTACAACGATCCAATTTATGTCAAACTCTCTAAATTGGAAATTATGTTTCAATTAGCTGATGAAACAAATATTTTCACCGTACTGGCAGAATTGAAAGAGTAAAGTGAGCATTATACCTGAAAGTTTAGGTATGCATCGGAGATAGACATCGATTTTGTTCGAAAAAGTGTCAGATCGATTGGCCGTTGTGCCATTAAAATTGCTACTGCGGCTGATAAATGTGTAGAGACCTTGGTGGAAATGATTCAAACCAAAGTAGATTATGTTGTTCAAGAAGCCATTATAGTCATCAAAGTAAGATTTTGACTATTAAATGTATCAGGATATTTTCAGAAAATATCCAAATCGATTTGAATCTGTGATTAGTGTATTGTGCGAAAATTTAGGCAGTTTAGAAGAACCGGAAGCGAAGTCTTCCATGATATGGATAATTGGACAATATGCGGATAGAATTGAGAACGCTCATGAACTTCTTACCGTTTTTCTAGATACTTTCAAAGAAGATGTCCCGATGGTACAGTTATCACTTTTGACGGCTGTTGTCAAGTTGTTTATCAAACGACCTACTGTTGGACAATCTTTAGTTCCACGAATTTTAAAATATTCCACTGAAGAAGTAGATAATCCGGATTTGCGTGATCGGGGATTTATGTATTGGAGACTGTTATCATCCGACCCGCTCTTAGCCAAAGTATTAGTCATTTCTAATAGTGTAGCAAATTATATTGTGCGAAAAACCTACAATTACAACTGAATCAGAGAATTTAGATGGCGCAATTCTTAGCAGATTACTTTACAATATTAGTACATTAGCATCACTCACTTATCGACCACCAAAAATGAATTCAGCATTATGCAGTCGATTACTTCGCCTTCATGAAGAGTCTTGCAAAGTTTTATCTCTCCCAACGATTCCTGTGGTCGAAAATAAAGTGAATGTCGCACCTATGGCTAATCCGTACCAAACTCAAGAATTTGAAGCAAAAAATACCCGTGATTTATTGGGGCAAATGTCGCAACTTGCTATCAACACCAATACTGTTCATTACACTAGCGATCTTCCATTAGATTTGTTTGATGGGGACTACTCTAACAATTTGCGTCCCGTTTCTCCTTCTGCATTGTTCACTTTGGATCCTAATTTGGTTGGAGGTGGTAGATCGCAATCTCCAGTTCAAATGATTCAATATGAACAAAGCGGACCTGTTCCTATCACAGCAAATGCCGTCCAGTTTCAGCCAGTGTCCAATCCAATGGGATATAATACCTTGCTAAACAATTCTTCACCGCCAAGATCAAATACAATTGGCTCTGCTGTTCCATTATCCATGAGTATTGATAAAAACACCAATAACCAAATACGTACACAATCATTGGGTCCTATGGCTCCGTCTCCTACAAATGTGAATATGGCTTTCAATCCGTTTGGTGGTGTGCCTAATACAGTTAGTGGTGATTTGCTACCAACAGCGGCTCCTATCCAACCAAAACCACCAACTATAAATAATCCATTTGCTCCTGTCAGTGTAGGCCAAGGTGTGCAATCCCATATCCAGTCAAGTGGAAATTACAATTTAACAGCATCCGCAGATGTGACACTTGATCCATTTGCTCAAACCTCAGTTGGGGGAGGTATTGTTGTCGCAAAGCCACCACAAACAATGGCCACACCGTCTCCTATTGTTCAAACGGGAACAGTAGCAAATGAAGGATCTTCAAAAATTACTGAACTACCCATAAGCACGTTCTTATCATCTCAATTGGGTAGAGGTTTAGAAATCAAAGGGAGATGTAATCATTAAATTTACTAAACTGTAGTTTCTCGAAAGAATGGAATTTGTTTTATGGATATGATTTTTACAAACTTGAGTTTAGAAGTCATGACTGATTTTGCAATTCTATTTAACAAAAACACGTAAGATGAAGGATAAACCTTGATGTTTAGTTTAAGTTTATGTCCTGGATTACCTCTGAATTTGGGGGGTCAACTACTACCAAATCAAACACTGGCTACTTCTTTACCCATTAAATCCGAAGGAATATCTGTGCAAATGAACCCTATCAACAGTATTATGTTTAACTAATAATCTATAGATCTCCAAGTAGCGATAAAAAACAATACAGGAATTTCATATTTTCAAGTTCTGATTCCATTGAATGTATTATTCAGTGAATCTAATCATATAACACAAAATGACTGGTTAAAACTATGGAAAGATGATATAAGCACACCTGAATATCAAACCAGTTTTAACATCACTCGTCAAGATATAAAGCCAAAACTATCAAATAACAACATTCTTGTGGTTGCCGAACGGGTAGTGGATTCAGCGGTATTATGAACTCAATTTTATTTTTAGATATATTACTATTCATACGTAAAGTTGTTGAACCATATGCTACTGGTAGAAATTCAAGTCGAAGGACTTTTGGTAACTCTTAGCAGTAAAAGTATGTCTCACATTCTATTGGGTGCATTTCACCAAACCTTAGAAATGATTATGAGGACTTGAATATAATAATCTAAATTTTTACAAATAGTAACGTCTACAAATAATATCTCTCTGAGTTTGTAACTTGGATAAATGAAATGATATTTCTCCTCTTGTGTAAATGTACAAAAGAAATTGTGTTCATAATTCATACAATGACATGTTCTTGGAAGAGTAATATCCTTATACATCATATCCATTCTTCGTATGATTCTAATTGACATATTTGAAGATGGCTAAAAATGGGATGGTATCCGTAACGTGCAGCTAGATTAGATAATAATGGCCGGTATTTTTTGTGATCTTACATTACTTTTTAGCACTTTACACTTTCATAGTACCTTGGTGCTCGATCGAAACTGCCAATATGTTGATTTATCTTATGTATTCAAATCTGCCTTACTGTATTAATTGATCTGTTTGAGATCGCTAAAAGTTGGCGATATGAACAAAGATGGGATTGGTTCAACATGCTGAGCAAATTTTGCGTCTGGAAGTAAAGCAAACTGCATTTATAAACTTGTAAATTAATCCAATGATGATTTCTTCCCACATTTTCCAGTAGATCGCTTGTATTATCGATCAGGGAAAAGGTAAAGCCAATTAGTGATTCTCCATATGCCATCCCACTTTCATGACATAACTTGTTCGATATCCAGTAAATCTGGTCTATATATAAATATTAGAGTGAAACCGGTTACCTATTTGTTCTTCCACAACAAAAATGTTACCGGAAATCTTTCATTCATGCAAATGATAGCCACATTCAAAATCGGACTAGAGAATCTGGATTCCAAAGATTCATTCTTGTATTGTATGTCAGTCACGTTTCTTTTGAGAATCCAACAGGTGTTTCATTGTACAATTTTTGAAAGTAGGTGAAGAGACGAAGAGAGTTAATCATTCGGATAACACCCAAAATCAAACATTAGGACACATCTTACATCCAATTTTCCTAATTGAAGGTTTAAAAAGAATCTGGGTCATGACCAATCAACTTTTTGGGTAGCATAATTCCCTCAACCACTTCCAAGTCCATTTTTGAGTCTTTGTTTTAGCGTCCAGTTTAATCCAAAAAATGAAATCAACTTGCTTGTACTCGCTCCATTTTCAATTGTACATCCATCAAATTGAAATTATAAAGCGTTTTCTTTGTTCATATTCATTGCTAAAGTAAACTTTCTTGTTAGTAGGAAGAACATTCTAGTATTCTTTTTAGTTTAATTAAAATAGTTGGAGGTTTCTCCGTTATTTCAAGCGATTCTCCTGTAGAAATTTAGGATAATAGCTTAAAAGAGTTAACTTCGAACACAGGAGGTACTGTCAAATCCAAAAGTAATTATAACAATATTGTTTGACCCTTTTGATTGGTGTTCCGTTCCGAAGGGTCGGAAGTCGTCCAAATTCGAAACGACGTGGTTACATCACATCACAGCCAGGCCATGCAAAACAATTGGCGGATGTAATTATCATGTATAATGAATGACAATATTGTAAAATTCAGTAATTAGGTAGAGGAACATTGAAGAGTTACTAGCATATAGGATAAAACCAAGTATAGTTCCTAATTTTGCGATCAAGAACAAATGAAGAATCACTGTTAAAATGTGGTATTTTGTAACTTATTTATATTTTAATACTACTGCAGACTGTTGTCACAGATTTCTAGTTTTCAAATCAGGTGTTTGTTTAGCTAGGAATCGTAGTAACATACTCACTTTTGACTTTCCAGGGTAGTATCGTGGAGCATAAGCTGACACTGTATCAGAAAAAACGGAATCAATAACAGTACTCTCTGGAATCATACTGGTACCATTTGGGCTATCAAAGTTAATTAAGAACACAAACCCAAAAATACTAATAAGCTGGTATAGTATTTTATACGATCCTGGCCTTCGTATGTACAGGTTGGGGAACACAAAGAAAATCCCTCTTGACCCTGTTAAATCATTCAAGTTGCGGGATTCTGCAATTGTATTCCCAATTAGATTATTTCTTGATTTTTTCTGTAGCTGCCCATCAGGTTCAATAGAGTATAGAGTTGCAGTTACCAAAAAGTGGCCATCACTAAGTATCAGTATCTAGACCCCAGTTCATACAATATTGGCGACTCTGAAGAATGTTTCAGCTTCAGGATTGGAGTCTATTTTGCGATGAGAGGAACTTTAGTTACCGGGTTAATAGACCTAAAGTCATAATTTCCAGACCCACAACATCTTGCTCGGTTTGCTTGATCTAATATTTCGAGTTTTAGTGGCTCTTGAATATTAACAGTAGTGGCCATAGTGTTATTCTTTTACGATTAAGTAGTTTGATTATTTCTTATGGTAAAGAGATAACGAAAAATTATTTGGTTGTTGACGTTGTTTGGGGAAAAGTAAAAAGATTTCAGCCAGTTGTTGAGCGTTTCAACTTAATAATTTGAAACGGACCAAAAGATGGGGAACAGAACGATGATGTCAATATGTATAAACTTCTACTTAATATTGCCTTACATTTGGCGCAATTCAAAAACCCGACTGGTGTTGAACATTTCAATTGGTGGTGTCTGTCTGTTCTATGTAGTATATCACAACGAAATATTATCAATTATTGCTCTGAATACCCCATTACCACTGGTAGACAGATCCTTGGTCATTAATAGTGACACCCAAATCCAGAATTAGAATCGACCGTATTTCTCCGTCAATGGTTCTTTGAAATAATTTTTTTTAATATGAAAGCATGCTCAAGCCTTCATAAGAATTTGGAATTGGTTTTTATCAATTCATTAGATCTTGTTGAATTAAAAGCGATGCGGATTATCAAAAACACGATTTACAACGAATACGCTTGGATATCATAATTTGATGACGGGCAGGAAATTTTAGCATAGATGACATCGGAATATATATAGGTCGTGCAGTTCAATTAAAAATCACGGAATCGCTATTGTTGATGAAAGGTAATAAAAATAGTATCAGCTATGGAGAATACGACACCAAGTATTTCATTATCGGATATACCATTCAATCGAGTAATTTTATGTACAAGTCGTGTATATATACGCAACAATTATTCACTTTAATATGTCATATCGATAGACATACGGAAGATCAACCGCATCTACATTTTTCAATTGATGATCAGTTAAAATGTGTCAATGGATATTCAATATTTTTGGATTGGATCGTTGAAAATCCAAAATTTAAAAGTACTGTTAGATACCGCTATTTATTATGTCTTCACGTTATCATTTATTGAACCAACTATATGCTTAAGATCAATGATATGATTTGGTTCATTCAATATCTCATGAATAGCAGTGAACAATATGATCTTGAATTCTTCAATGGTATTTGTGTGCCCATAATCTGACGAAATAGCAACTACAGTGCATGGAAAGTGATGTTTACATGCGATCTAAAACTTCCTTATCTCTATTCTATATTTAAATATTATTCAACCAATGCGGATAAAAAGGTGTCGATTCCATCTACCAATTAAAATTACACTAAAATTTAACTCCTACGTACGCCCATTACAATTACATGCTTTATCTCTAGGCGGCAGTGTAAATCATTCTGAAGATGGAAGTTTGAACCCATTTCCTCTGAACTGTAACATGGATTAGCAGCGAGTAGCTTTTCAAAAATGAATATGGAATGGAAATTTAATAACTCTAGAGACTCATAATGAAGATTCTACGGTGAGATAACTGTGGTTGTCAAAGCAACGGTATATTTTACCAGCAATTACAGCAGCTATCAAGATATATTGTAATCCTGCCTGTAGATATGTTACTAAGTTAACCCAGAAATTATCAAGAGATGCGATACAGCTAAATATGTAGTCCGGAGATATCTCACAGACAGTGATGTTATTGTTATTAGGTACTCACCAATGAAATTTATTGAAATGATTTACACACATGTACTCTCACCTAGATTTGTTATTTTCATCTCTATTGTAATGTATGTGCTGGAAAGATATTACTATTCTCCAATGAAATCAAAAATTATCTAAAATTTTTCATTAAGTTTCTTTATTTTTCTAGAATATTGCCAATGATAGGATCCAATGTGTTTGAAATTGGAAAGCATTGTTATGCTTGTTAACAAAGATGACTATTCTGTCAGATGGAGAGTTGCTTATATGTCGATAAATTTGTAGAGTCAAATTGAGACTTTGCATCATTTAGTTTTCTCTTCTATTTGGAATGCTGGATCAAGTTTTGAATGTTTCATGCTTTCGATGGCCAAAAAAGATGAACAGAGATTCCAAAAACTAACAAATTGGTAACTATACAGAATCAAAATGATTTTTTAGATATTTAGCGAAGAAGCAATAGAATCCGATTATTTCTTGGTGTGTTTCGACTGGTTTAGCATATCATTACTACCACATTGCAAAACCAGAATAGGGAAGGAGTGGAAAATTACGCCAATGGTGGTATCCAAAAATCGAAAAATAGGTATCACCATCGACATAATTATCCACTTTACTTAATCGTTTTAAATTAATGAAGTAAAACCAAATATAGATTCATCCCTCACCCGAAGATTCAGAGACAACTGGTAGTTTAAGTAATAAATCACGTATGTACTTTCAAACATTGCTTACCTTATAGAATAGAAACATCGACATAACCATTTCAGTCAGAATTATAATGGGAAATCTTCAACAATACTCGTCTGCCGCTTATCGCAAAGTGAAAGCATATACATAAAGTAGTGGTCAGCAGTTTCACATACTCCATTGGAGTAACTCCAACTACAACTCGTACATTTGTATACTGATTCGGTATATGTTATAAGATACATCTGCACTACAACATCAGTGAGCTATGCATCTTGGACCAACCACGAACATCCTAGTCATTTTAAAACTGTCAGAGTGACCAGCCAACTCCACACTCGTAAACTGAATTTTGGTTTGATTGACACCCTTTCCCACCAAGTACTTATTTGTGATCTCTTGATAACCGTAAGATCTTTGGTGATAATGGAAACAGAATCTAACATTGCTAACCGCGAGATCTTTGGGTGTTATTGGTCGACTTACTGTTCACTTTTTACCTGCTTTAACCGAATCGAAGTCATTCAAATTGAAAGTCTCAACAAACTACAGCAGGTTGTACTTACTTGTTTTGTGTATCTTATCCTTACAGACTATTGAAAGCTATTCCATCAAATGAAACTGGATAATTCGTCGTGAATCTTTGTTTGGATCTTGTTTTTTGATGTTAGTACCAAACGGCACTCTTCTGTTCCAGTTATCCCAACACAAGGCCATGCTTTTCAGTAACGCTCGCGTAGCTTTTCATGTTTAATTTTTCCACTTGTTCAACTTTAATTTTTCATTTTCTAGAATAAGTAAAATTCATTTTTATTTCGAGGAACATGGTATCATGAGTTTACTCTTCTCGCTCTTGAGATTTTAGAATCAAACTTTGAGTGAGCAAACCAACGCCCTGTTGCAAATTTTCATTCGAGATGACATGATATTTGCAGCTGATCATCTGTCCTTGTCTAACAGTCTTTTGTGAATGGTGTATCCCCAGTATTGCTTTAATCAATATCACCAATAGCTGCCCCAGCTTTGTATGGTTTTAGACTTATGAAGATCTAACATTAGCACAAAACGACTATCGCTAAAATATGAATGCGATCATAAGGCTCGATTTAGAATCCATCTTTGTCATCAAGACACTGCCATAATCCAGTAATTGAAATACATAGTTGATTGAATAACAATGAATCGGTAATTTTTGTGATCTTGGTACAATAGATTGCATCTCGGCCTTTAACAGTTTCTAGAACCTTGGTACTCAATCTAAATGACCAATGTGTTGATGCATTATATCCATTCTTCTATTGGTATAATTGAAATTCAGCAAAGATTCGTAGTTGAACGCTTTGTTAACTAATTCATTAATGATATCTTCCCAAATTTTCTGTTAGATCTTTTCTATCAATCTCTGCAACAATTCTTCTGTCCACTATTATGACCAAGTTTGTTTGATACACGGTATATGTGATCTATATCAAAATCATTAAAGTGAACCCAGTTACCAATTTGTTCAGACAAATGCATATCCGCATCAGAAATGGTACCGAAAATTTTAAATTCATGCAAGTGATCACCAGTTACCTAATTTATTCGGAAAAATGATCCAGAACACAAAAATGTTGCCAGGAAAATCTTCCTTCATGCAATTGATAGTCACATTCTACATCGGACCAGAATATCTTGGTGATTCTTGGATTATTTGGCAGTCACATTTCTTTCGTATCGGAATATTAGGTGCCAGATTTTATGATTTTCGGCCGACTTTATGATTTGGGTTCACTATAGGTACCATCGACTATTTGATTAGATTCGAGATTAAGGTTTTCGAGTTTAATCAATGGTGCCATTGGAAGGAGCTGACTAATCACACATATGCTGGGTATTAAATTCAAAAGTATGTATTGGGACACATCTTCAATCCAATTTTCTACATTGAAGGGTGGGATTTGTAAGGTAAGGTTCCGCTTTTATCCCACTTCATAAGGAGTTACTAAAATGTTTGTATCATATCGAAATATCCATAAAAAACACATTTGGTCAATGAAAATTTCAATTTGCTTTTTAAATAGTGGATTATGTGTTATTGGCCTAATCGGTGGGACAGAGAATGCTTTGGTAATTGTGTATAAAAGTAGTTCAAGTAAATAAAGGACATTCCCATTAATATTGCTTTCCCCATCAAGAACTGATTTCAAAGTCAACCCTTTGCCAAATGTCAATATAAATTTACCAGATCTAAAATCTTTCATGAATCTGGGTCGAGACAGGTACTATCCAAAAAGATTTTGTCATAACCAACAATCTTTTTGGCAGCAAGAATTGATTCCATAGAGTCAAACCTTTGCCAAAAGCCATTCTAAAATTACCGGATCTATAAACTTCCAAGAGCTGGCTACATCTGGTTTGGGTGTGATAGGTATGGTCCAAAAAGATTTTGGGTCATGGCCAACAATCTTTTGGGTAGCATAATTCCCTCATCACTTCCAGTCCATGTTTGTTTTAGGATCCATTTTCATCCAAAATATCAACTTGCCGTGCTGACTCTATTTTCAATTGTACAACCATCACAGTTGAAATAGTAGCGGTTTGTTTGTTGATATTCATTGCTAATTTAAACTGTCAGGACACATATTTAATCCAATTTTCCTAATTGAAGGTTTAAAAAGAATCCGGGTCATGACCAATCAACTTTTTGGGTAGCATAATTCCCTCAACCACTTCCAAGTCCATTTTTGAGTCTTTGTTTTAGCGTCCAGTTTAATCCAA
>MU621387.1:6107-20439 GCA_025399215.1 Globomyces pollinis-pini | reverse complement strand
TTTTTTTTTTTTGCAAATTTAGGACACCTTTATGTCTGTCATAAAAAGTTCAAAAAGCCCCTTTTGGAAGTCTTCCAATTTGTGTTATGGTATCTGCTAGTGTTCGGCGGTTATTAGACGCTTCACTGTTCTTTCAACTCAACTCCAAAAACAAACAATCAATCACTTCAGTTTTTGAGTATAAACCATGAAGTTTTGAAGCAGAAAAAACGATTCATGTAAAAATTGGATTTCGGAATTAAGCAATCTTACTTTAACGAGAGTGAGATTTTAGCACAGTTTGTTTTATAAGCACAGTTTGTTTTATAGTTTTGCACAAAGGAAAAAGTAAATCATGTAACCGACACCATAAAATATATCACCGAAATTATAAGAACATTCCAAAAACAGAATTAATCATATTGTGAATATGTTTATGGTTCTAAATGTGGAACTTTTCGACCAGGTGGAGATGTCTCAATAAAACCTCTAATCAACACTTAAAACTTTAGTCCCTACTTTTAACTCTATTTCAAATATAGTACCGGGTGTTGAACACAATATATATTTGTTCCGAAATAAAAAGCTAAGCCAAAATATCTTTTTTACTTGAATTATGCTCAATCTAAACCCAGAATGGTGTTGAATATTCGTCATGACTTTTCAAAAATCGATCTTTAAGCTCTATTGCCACAAAATAGTTCGCATATTATAATTTGCAGTATGATATTGCATACTTGGCTGATTGATCTTTATGATGACCAACAAGACGGAATTAATAAATAACGAGCCAGATAAAATTTCTCAATGTGTATTGAAGTGAATACTTTTTTTTACCACTCAACAATGTTAATCTTTGAAATCCACCAGGAAAACAGCGGGCAGAACTGTTAAAAGAAGCATTAATAAATTTGGTTTTTCAAGTTTTTCAAAATAATTGTTACAGCATATCCCAAGTATAATGCTTATGTAAGTAAGTGGGTAATTCAATTTCAACTTAAGAAATGAATCAAATACTCTAATAAAAAATATATACCCTTAAAATAGGTCAACAGATGTTGACCAAGAAAGAGTTAATCATTAATATAGGTTGCTATTCAACGAATTAGCTCTTAGCTAAAAAAAGTGTGATAACCAGTATATGGTAGAATGCAGTATACTCAAGGTCGATGCATCGATATTATTCCTTATCTGATTTGCAACAAGTAAAATTGACCTCTTCCTTAGAAAATTACGTACTAATTTCTTCCTATTGCAATGCATCATCAAAACTTTGAGCAATAGCTTCTATTTTGTTCTCTTAAGTACATCATCCAAAAATTATTTAACGTGGGCAGCTATCTTTTTGTCACATTAAGTTCAAACATATCCTCCAATTGTGTATGATCTGTATTATGCCATCTATCATGTAGATAAAGACTGGTATCTGACCTTCGCTGTAATTACACACTTCGCTGTTCTTGCAACTCTACCAACAAATTAAGAAACAATCACGTCAGTTTTTGAGCCAAAACGCCAACATTCTCCTTGTGCAAACTCTGAATTCCGAACTTTTTAAGTGTTTGAGTCATTTATATTAGGAAATAAAAATCGTCTAGATTTAAAAATTGCTCTTATTGCGGTTTCAGCATTCGCTTTTCTTTTCTCAATGGTCTCACAAATATAGTCAAAATTAAACAAACTAATTACTTATGTTTAAGAATATTTGAAACGTCTAAATAGAGGCGCAATAAACCTAAGTGATTTAACTTTTGATTGAGTAAGTGAACAAGATCTCAATACTAAGTTCTGGAAAGTCTTTTCTACTTATTTTCATAGAGCAGTAATAATCGAAAAGGATAATACTCGTTTTGCCACAAAAGTTAATCCAGTTTGTGTGACGACAATCATACCTCAATATTCTCTCAAAATAGTTCTAACTTTATGTACCAGTAATTAATTATATAATCAGTTAATGAATGACTAACAACCTTCTGGTATCCGTGAGGATGCAAGTACCCAGAAATTTTTCAATGCATTTACCAAATACCAAACAAAAAGTTTTCAAGTAATTTATTTAAGTTTCGCTTCTTTACATTTTCGTTCTTTCTTTTCATAAAATGCTGAGCTAGTTCCAAAAAGCCAATCCCTGATATCAAATCTTAAATACTAATACCATATACGGAAAAATGACCCGTAATTCCCGACAAATGCTGCATGGTGATAATCATGGAAGTCAGCACCAGCCCAAAAGGGAATGTAATGATGCATGGACTACAAATTAATTTATTCGTCGTACCCATGGAAAGTCATAGCCGGAATGGGAGTCGACTGCTTGAATCAATCTCACTGCTAACCAAATTCCCATTGTAAATACATGTAGTCGATAATAACATGACCAGAATAAAGGGCCTAAAAATACACCGATACCCAAAATAAGCGTTTCCAGTGGATCTATTTGTCAGTAGTTTGTAAACAAATACGTGCATATTCTGCCACCAAACCAAAATTTGAAGAGAATTCATGGTGCATTTTATGTATATGTTTATACAATGGCCCCCAATGTAATGCTCGATGGAGGAAGTATTGGCAAAAATCTTCCACCACAATAAAAAATAGTACAGATACTGCAATCTCTGACCAATCAGGCATAGGAGTTTGAATGAATTCCATCCCTAAGGCCATCTACAATGTTAGTTTAAGATAGTACAGCAGCTGGATAAAATCCACATAACATAAGGAATTGAACTGTAAACTGATAAAACATAACATGACGGAAGCAATACCACCAACGTTCATCGGATATAGTTTTATCCTAGATATAAATGTGTAGTATCTAATTACTGGCTGTAGTTTGAATTGTCGAAAGTATGGAATGTGGTCACAAATCACATAAGGTAGATATCTTTTCGAACATTAATATCAAAACAGAATACCGAGCGTAAAGAACAAACTGATGCCAAGCAAACATAAGTAAAGTTAACCGTGTTGCTGGATAGTCAGTATCTTGAAAGAAGTCCATCCACCAGTTCTCAAAGTGAGTATTGACATGAGTAGTTTGTTGAATTTGCATCGGAAGAAGCTTCAATCCAAAAAAGTAAACGGTTCACTAAGTGGGAGAAGATTTTACGTTTGAGATGCACAGACTTAACCTCCGATCGGAATAGATCTGAAGCGATCAACAAATTCAAGCAATCTTTAGTAATTATGACGATGATATTAAAGAAGTTGACTAAAACTACAATATGCGATTGGAAATGACCTTTATTTAATGATAATTCATTGGAGGTGGTAAGACATTAGAAGGTTGGTTTTGAGGTTGCGTTGAACTTGGATACTGATTGTAGTAGCCATTATTTGGTGGATAGTATGTATTAGGTTGAACTGGAGTTGAAGGAGTTTGTTGGGGAGTTGATGGACGATAATTATTTGATTGCTGCCAATGAGATGATGGCGCATATTGAGGGCCAGTTCCATATCCCTGAGTATTACCATGAGAGTGATTAGGTGGTTGATTAGATTGAGGGTTTAATTGATTAGATTGAGGATTAAGTTGATTAGGTTGAGCATTTAATTGATTAGTTTGAAGATTGGGTTGGTTGGATTGGGAATTAATCTGTTGTAATTGGGGAGGGTTGGACTGTAATGGAGTTCCTTGTTGGAATTGCGTTGACTGTGAATGAATTTGTTGTGCTTGTCCAGGTATCGCATTACTACCAGGAATAGTATGAATTTGTTGAGTATATTGTTCTAATATTAATAAATGGTTCATACTTGGCACGTCACCTCGTTGATCGTTCGACAATCCATGAGTAGAATTCTTTGACAAACCCAAAATCTTGATAATTTCTGCCACGAGCGTCGAATTTCCACCCGAAGCTGACCAGAACTCCAACTGTTTGAATTGGTAAGGTGTTTTTCCCAGAGAACTGTCGAAAACCACAACTTTAACAGTAGAATTTATGGCCATAGCAAGAGCAAGATCAGCATCTGAGTCCAAACAAATCAATTCTTCATCTTGATCAACATACTTCAATTTATATGACTTTGTATTAAAGAGTCTGTTGATGGTAACATTAAGCTCATTGTAAGTTAAATCACCAACTCTAGCGAAATCGATTCGTTTGATTTCCATGGATCCATCGGATATCCAGTTATATAATTTCAATTGAACCATTCTTTCAGTGGGTCAAACAAATGTGAAATGACTCCAGTTAAAATACTTTGTTGCCACCTCGTGTGATACCCAGTACAGATCAATAGATCTGGAATACTAAGGGAATTAATCATAAAAACAATGAAATTGATTATAATTAGTATCAGAAGCACAATGATCTGTAACCTGTTGGACCCATACATATTTTGTAAGCACTTCTGGTATTTCTCACCATTTGCAAACTACTTGAGTCGTATATATATATTGATAATAACTAGTTTGAGTAATACATATACCTCAATAATAATACATTACGTATTGGACATTAATTGAACAATTCCATCTCTATTAAAAGGCTGCTACCAAATCCCAGATCAGCGCATGCACGATATAAATCTTTTGTATAGTTAAACTCAAGTTATAACCATACATTCATCCATATCACTAAGTGTGGTTGTCTGTGGTTGTTTTGATCTGTTTTTTCTTCAATTTTTCTTTCCGATCTTAATTTTAAAATGAATAATATGGTACAGTTTCTAACACTGATCTTCTCTAGCAACCCCAAATAATCATCCTGAAGGATGGAACTGATACTTCTCAAGGGAAAGGCCAGCTGCTATCTAATATAAATGCAACTGCTGCCATTGCAGATTCCATCAGAACAACACTGGGCCCTAGAGGAATGGATAAACTTATTGTAGACTCGAATAGTATTTTTGTTCTTATTGATCTCCCTGTTAGATAATGTCACCATTTCAAACGATGGTGCTACGATTCTCAAGTTGATGGACATCGTTCACCCAGCTGGAAAAGCCTTGGTAGATATATCCAGAGCCCAAGACGCTGAAGTTGGAGACGGTACTACTTCAGTTACACTCTTTGCTGCCGAATTACTTAAAGAGATCAAACAATTTATCGAGGAAGGTGTTTCACCACAGATCATCATTAAGGGATTTAGAAGAGCTTCTGTATTGGTAAATGAAATTTTTAATCAAAGGCAATCAACAAATTGAAAGAAATTTCTGTTTCTGTAGAACGTTCCAATGAAAAGTAACATCAAATAATTAACAGGTTCAGAGAATTTCGAAGCTTACTTGAAAATTGCGCAGCTACCGCGATGTCTTCGAAGCTTATTCATGGCCAAAAGGAGTTTTTCACTAAGCTTTGTGTCGATGCCGTACTCCATTTAGATCAAGAAGAATTGAATGAAAATCTCATTGGAATGAAAAAAGTTTCCGGAGGTGCTATGCAAGATTCACTTTTTGTCAACGGAGTTGCGTTTAAAAAGACCTTCGCTTATGCAGGATTTGAGCAACAACCAAAAAGTTTTAAGAACCCAAAGATTTTATCTTTAAACGTTGAATTGGAATTGAAGGCTGAAAAGGACAATGCGGAAGTTCGAGTTAAAGAAGTTTCAGTATTACTTCTTGTTGTGCTAATTTTAGGAATATCAAGCTATCGTAGACGCCGAATGGTCCATTATTTACGAGAAACTTGAAAAGATCGTTCAAACTGGTGCTCAAGTTGTTCTGTCAAAACTTCCAATCGGTGATTTGGCAACCCAATATTTTGCTGATCGTGGAATCTTCTGTGCCGGAAGAGTTCAAGGAGACGATTTGCAACGTACTGTCAAAGCTGTTGGTGGATCAATCCAGACTTCAGTTAATGATCTGCACCCTGAACATTTGGGTGCTTGTGAATCTTTTGAAGAACGCCAGATAGGTGGTGAAAGATTCAATTTATTTGAAGGTTGTCCACAAGCAAAAACATGTACCTTGGTATTGAGAGGAGGTGCTGAACAATTTATTTCGGAAGTTGAGAGAAGTTTGCACGACGCAATTATGATTGTTAGAAGATGTATTAAAAACAAATCGATCGTTGCTGGTGGAGGTGCCGCAGAAATGGAAATCTCAAAGTACCTTAGAAACTACTCTAGAACAGTTGAAGGTGAGTCCATAAAATCTTTAATGTTAGGAAAACAGCAAATGGTTATTAGTGCGTTTGCCAAAGCACTTGAAATTATTCCACGTCAACTCTGTGATAATGCTGGATTCGACGCAACTGACTTGCTTAATCAATTGAGACAAAAGCATTCACAAAGTAATATTATTTCTCCATCTAACTATAGACGATGGTACTTGGTACGGTATTGATATGAACTCCGAATCGGTTGCAAACAATCTTGATCTCTTCGTATGGGAACCAACCTTGGTGAAAGTGAATATGATTTCTTCAGCAACTGAAGCCGCATGCCTTATTTTAAGTGTGGATGAGACTGTTAAAAATCCTCAAGCACAACAAGCTGATGCGGCTGCAATGCGTGGACGTGGACGTGGCCGAGGTCGTTAAATTTTATGTCTTTGACATGTTTTTAATAAAGTGTTTTATGATCTTAAGTTCAGTTTTGATGTGTAAAATTTTTGTCTTTCAAAATGAGAGTGGGTAAAATAAGGAATCAAGTGAAAGAGGGACAGTATGTAGCGGTTATTCAAAAGCATCATCAAAATACAAATGAATTAACTCATGGAGTGATTAAGGATATATTGACGAAAGGAGACCATCCTCGTGGAATTAAAGTCAGACTCACTAGTAATGTGGTGGGAAGAATCCACCAAATATTGTCCGAAACTTCAACGACCCAAGCAGAAATAGTACCTACTGAACACAATGTCGATTATGAAATGAAGGAACCGCCAGAAACAACTTTGGCAGATTTTATTGTTACGAAACTTAACAGTCTGGCTAATAACTCTATAATTGATGAAGATGTTTTAAAGACTTGGAATTGTAAAACTTGTACTTATATCAATGGAGTGTACAGTGATTGTTGTGAAATGTGTGGGATGGAAAGACAATGAGAGTCAATATTCAATACCAAATTTACTCCAAAGAATTAATATATTTAGTAGAATGAAAGAACTTGCACAGAGAAGTCGCTGCTAGTACCTTTACCTTTTAACTTGGCATTCAACAGTGTGTTTTCAATAACCCCAATTCTCAAATTCATTTGCTTGATTTCTGCCTAAAAGATCAATTCCTTAAAATATTCAGTTACTTTTAATTTAGTCACACCTTGTTTGATAGCAATCAATGGTTTGGAATCGGTCATTCCATTACCAAGATCATCCATTCGAGACTAGGAACAATAAATTTCATTTTGAGATACATTACCTTTACTGAATCCAATTCTTCCGACACTTTTGAAAGCTCATTGGTTAACTCTGTCACATTTGAAGAAGCTATTGAATGTTTTTGTTTTGCTTCAGAACATTGTTCTTGAACTCGCTTGTATTGATCAATCTGAAAATTATTGTCAATTCGATCATATTACTTGAGTTTCAAACTGTGCATTGATATATTTTTCTCTACTGGCAATATTTTCTAAAGTTTGTTCAATTTCTCCGTGTAATTTGGATAACTGTGATTGGGTTTTCGTCATTCCATTTGAAATATTCTAAAATGAATGAGTTGATTCCCATATGAATTTATAAGTTGAGCGGTATGATAAATGGATGAAACTGAATAGTTAACCTTACCTTTTGATGGTGTTCCATTTGTTGCAAGTGAAGTCTCCAATCTTTATTATCATTAGGAAGTTGTAGTTTCAACAATGGAGCAATTCTCTCCACTTCTAATCGCCATTCTGCTGGATCTGTCTTTGGTGCGATAACAGATAGACTAATACATGATTAATATATCCTTTCAAAATATTACTCAATAGACTCTGATTTTCTGTTAAGGTTCAAAGTGTCCATAAACATTTCATCATCTTCAGGGTTAGCTTCTACACCTTCCACAGTTTCTGTAGTGACTTCTGCATCATAATCCACTTCTGCTTCCTCTGGATAGCTAAAATTAATTTATATTTGGATGTGAATTACTCATCAACCTTATGAATGGGAGAATGAAACACAATCTTTTGGTGAATGATTGCCATATCAACGAGACATTGGAGTATATAAATGCAACCTTCTCCGTATCCTTGCTTCAACTTGGATGGTCCAAATTCAAATGGTATCCCCAATCTCTTTAATTCACCAACTAGTAATTAGTTTATTCTTCAACAATGAAAAACAGGTAGAAAGTGTATACAAAGTTCATATAATTTACCTATGTTAGTGCAAGTTGCATTTGGGTCATCAAATTGACCAGGTTTATCGAATTGAATTCCAATCATTTTCAAAAGCCAAGTAAACAAAGATGTAAAGTTATAGAACTGTTCATTTGGGTTGCTGCTTGCATATAAGAAATAGAATCTATTAATCGGTAACAAATTGCTAAATATGTAAGTCACTTGTAACAAACTTTGGTAAACAAAAGTCTTTTTGGTAGTTTAAACATTTCAATTTATCCAGAATATCATCCATATTTGCATTAGCAGCAGCTAAAGAACCTCTGCTTGAAGATCTACCAACATTCGCTATACTTTCATTTGAACCAGAGTCTTTTGCTGACATGATTAAAAACGCGCTCAGAAATAATCTCAAGTTTAAAATTAATTTTGCAATGCTCTAATTCGTACCTTCTATTTTTAATGCATCACATTGTAAACTAATTCATAAATTAATATAATGTCATGGATTTGCAATTTACCAAACGTGAGAATAAAACTGACTGTAGAGTATTTCTTCCTTAAAATCATCAGGACTTTCTGACTCCTTGGTGTTAACACCATTAAGAAGTCACTTAATTGAACAGATATCAGTTTGTGTTGAAATATTTTCCACTTCGAATTTTTCTTTCAACATTTGAATCACAATGTTGACTCGGATTCTATTCAACCGAAGCTTTGGATTTTCGAAATCAATTGCTCAGTCTTCCCGACTTATGATGAACGATATGAAATCCGGATTTTTCAAAAATCAATTTAGACGGTACCAAAATAACCCAAGACACGGATTTTCACCTGAACAAAAATTAGCTGTACAGACCACTAAAAACTACATGGTCTCCATCATCATTACATTTGTGGGACTAAGCATTGCCGCTGTCCCTCTTTACCAACTGTTTTGCACTACTACTGGGACTGATGGAACACCAAAGACGGGGTAGTGCTTCATAAATTGATATATTTTGTAGGGCCGGGACTAAATTTCTACTTGCTAACTTGAATACACCATTAAATGCTCGTCCAATCAAGATAGCCTTTGATTCATCAGTTTCCGACTCGCTGGATTGGACATTTGTACCTGAACATCAATCTATTACAGTACTACCTGGAGTAAGGTGCTTTTTTATTCATAATAGGACACTGCACTCTCATTTTTCAAAGCAAAGAATAATACAGATAAACCAGTTATTGGCCTTTCAACATATTCCGTTGTTCCTTACAAAGCTGCACAATATTTCAACAAAGTACAATGTTTCTGCTTTGAAGAGCAGCGTCTTGAAGCTGGGGAAGAAGTAGAAATGCCAGGTATGATTTACACATTATTCATGCATGACAATTAATATTACTTTAATAATTGACCTTACTAAATCCATAGTATTTTTCTTTATAGATCCAGAATTTAGTGTTGATCCTTGGATGAAAGATGTCAATGAAATCACTTTGCATTACACATTTTTCAAGAGTAAGAATCAAGATAATTCTCAATAAATCCCCCAAAGTATGTTATTAGGTAAGCTTTTTAATGGTACTTATGTTTGTTTGTAGTCAGTGGAATTTCTATTTAAAGAGTGTTGAAACAAAACTAGTTTAGTTAATACATTAAAAGTATATTAATCCTATCTGTACAAATTCATGTTATGTAGATTAAAGAGGGATATGCTAATTTCTATACAATCATATTTATTATTGTGGTTCTACCATGTAAAGAAAATGAGAAATCTAAGATACAATTCTAATGAAGGTAACCAGAACTTTGGAGTAAATAATTCAATAATATACGGTATCAGTTTTGTTGTACAAATGCAATAACAACCATCAGAATAATGATGAATAGAAATGAACAACATTCACCTCCCAATTCATTCCATCTTTCCGCAGACTCTGCTCTACTATCTACATAGAATTAATATTTCTTTTTCAATTACTTTCTGATTGCACTTGGGCATAGGACGGTAATTCTTCGCTAAAGTCGATTGCATACTCTGGAGGCATATCATCGAAATCGTACAAAAAGGGAGTTTCTTCATCAGCATCTACATAAGGTTCCAATTGGTATTGAGGTTCAGTATCTGTCGTATTAAGAGTAGTCGTTTGATCAGGAAATGTAGCTAAGACTGCAGGAACATCGGATGTATATCCGACTATTTCAGAATAAGGAGGGGCATCACTTCTAGTGGGAGAAGGATCATTATTCCTCCTCTCTAATTCCAATATTTCTTGGTCTGACAGTTGATTTATCAATTCTTCAGCTGAATGGAATATTGAATTATTTGATTCTGCTTCTATATTTTGTTGTAATATTTCTTGTACATTTCCCTGATCACTTTGAGATGATTCTTGTTGATTTACTATATTCTCCATAGTGGACATTATTGGGTGGCTAATGATGAAGAAAATTTGATGTTTTTTATCTAATCATGGACTTAGACATAAATATTTTAAAAGAGGATAAGACTATAGTCTTTTAAAGAATAGAAATTTTTATATTCGTAATAATCACCCTTTACTCAATTTTAAGTGTGTAGACATTAATGAAACTTCACAATACACAAAAGATGTTGTCCAATCATATTCTTTCCATTCAAATATCAATCCTTTCAAAGTCAAGTTTATTTAGAATTGTTGAAAATTGTTGTGGCGTTTGTTCTTGTATAAATTGTGATTGAATTTTTTTTTTTTTTTATGAAATGAAAAACATTGATAAATACGAGTGTACGTTAAACATTTGAATTTATGAATGATTTCATTGTATTGTATTGTATGGTTGGGTCGTTTATTATTGTAATGATGTAAAAAGAATTCTGCAATTCTGATTTTAATGAGGAGAGCAATTTCATCACATTACACTTACTGAACAATAATATTCATTTGAGATATAATGAAATTAGTAAATATAAAATACTACTACCAATCCTATTTTCTCAATAATTCAACTTTATAGAACACAAGGAAATAACCCCCTTTGTGTTACTTATCTCGCCTAGAAAAGTGGCTTGTTTGTAGTACATCATTTCACTCGAAACTAAGAATACTTGAACAATTTATTGGCTTTCATTCTCTTCTAATGTCGGATTTATTGTTGAATTTCCATTTCGATTCTAATGATTTAACCTTGTCTTCTGGTAAAACTACTTTGAAATTCTCTGAAAAACAATTGCATTGGTGCTTAAATGCTAAAGGTTCACTCTTTATATTCATTATTAGATTATTCCATTAAATTTGATCATATAATCGGTGCTGCTCCAGTCGTACCAGATACTAAACCAATTAAAAGATCTGGGAGCTGTTGTAACAAACCTGAAAATATATTGGAACTAGCGGCTGAAAATATTACTAGTCAACTTTCAAATTATTGGGTCCTTTATGCTCTTACCATAACAAAAAATAAAGATGGCGATGTCGATCAACCCGTTTTTAGACAAATATTGTTCTCTACAGACAACAATGAAGATACTACAAATGCTGTTCATTTAATTAGAAGTGCTTGCCGATATACACATCCTTCCAATGAGGGTATGAGTCTTTATTAATATATAGGGAAAAAGTTACTATTCATTATTAATCCGTTTGGTGGGGTAAACCTTGCAATGTCAATCTATGAAAAGTATGTCTTACCAATGGCTAAAATGGCTGGATTGTTCAGTATGATCGAAATAATTGGTAAGTTGAGATTTAATTAATATTTGTCAGAAACACAACAATCATTACATGCTGTTGAACTCGCCCAAAAGTTGGATATCTCAAAATATCGATCAATATGCACTATTTCTGGCGATGGAGTATTCCATGAAGTCATCAATGGGTTATTGAGTAGAGATGATTGGAGAGAGGCTGTAAAAATTCCTTTAGGGACGATTGGTGCAGGTAAAAACTTTATACCAATTCACTCTTCAGGTTCTGCGAATGCCATAGGAAAAAATTTGGATACAATCGCCCCCGAACTTTCTATGTTGTCCATTTTAAATTGTAGTTGCATTGTGTCACTAATAGCTAGGCAACACAAGAAAGATGGATGCTTTTGCTATCGTTCAAAACAACTCAGTGACTTATTCACATTTATCTGTATCTTGGGCATTCATCGCTGATATTGATATTGAATCAGAAACTTATCGACAACTTGGCAGTTTAAGATTCACTCTAGCAGCCATTATTCGATTGGCAAGATTGAGAACCTACTCTGGAAAGCTGTCAGTTTTATTGTCCGAGGAAGCTGCCAACTATGAAATCCCCGAAGCTGCACAATGCAATACTTATAAAGGTAATAGCTTTCATATTCAATGTTTTAGGCCCAAAGACAAAGTATGTTATGCCAGGATCCACTGCCTATCAAAGCTGGCCCACTCAAATTGATTCAAATTTTCAATTTTTCATGGGTAATTAATTCGATTGTTATTAACAATTAGCTTGTAACATGCCTTGGATATCGAAAGATTTCATTTGTTCACCCACAACCAAAATCGATGATGGTGAATTGGTGGTGATGTATAGTGACTCAATGGGTAGAAGCGGTTCTCTTGCATGTGTTCTTGATTCTGAAAGAGGAGCACATATGACAATGAAGTCCATGAAGCATTATAGAGTAAAAGCATTTTCATTGGTGCCATATGGACATGACAAATTATCAAAACGTGCTAGAAATGACACGGAATCTAATTCATCTGTTGGACTATTGACAGACGCGAATCTCATATTGGACGTCAGTGGAGAGAGAATACCATATTCACCGATCCAGGTTGAAGTCATTCCTTCAGTTCTAAATTTGATTGTACCTGAGTGGTTAGATGCTGAACGTTGGGCCAGTAAATTCCACGCAGAGTTTCCAACTTTCGTAGAGTAAATAAATCATTGCACAACATTATTGTAAGCGTATTTGACTTAAGGTTAATTGTACCCAACCAAAGGATGAAGCACAAATGTACACTTAGTCTCTATGCTAATGATAGCAGGTACATTGGTAGAAGTAGGGGCATATTTATTTCCACCAGTTGTGTTTATTCATTCATAATTTTTTTTACAATACAGTGGATGACTTCAACACCAGTCTCAGAAAAAGAGCAGAAACAAATTGATAAATTTGCAAATGCAGTTGAAGGATTAATATCAAAGGACAACAAACGATGCGAGAAATGGAAATCCAAAATGTTACATTCAAGTAAAACGAAATACTATTTTAATATCAAGGTCCAATACTAGTCTTTATGCTCAAAGAGTTAAAGAAAGTAGGAGTTGAATTCACACCCAATCATGTTGTATGCACACCTTGTGATGCTAGTAGAGCAGGAGGATTTGCACCAAATTTAGGTAAAGTAGTCTTGTGTGAAAACATGTTGGTCGATAAATCACATTTGGAAGATACTCTAGCACACGAATTTGTACATGCTTATGATCATGCGACAATTAACTTGAATTGGAACAATAAGCGACATTTGGCGTGTTCAGAAATTAGAGGTATAGGAAATACAAATTAATATAAAGCGGCAAATTTATCTGGGGAATGCAGATTTACAAAGGAAGTCAGGAGGGGGTATCTAGGTCTTGCAAAACAACAACAGAGTTGTGTGAAAAGACGAGCTATTCTTGGTTTACTACAAGGTAAAATGACTGAATGGGAGATAAAACAGTATAGGTGGATGCAAAACCCGACAAGAAGCAGAGGAAGCTGTGCGAAGTGTTTGGGACAGTTGCTTTTATGACAACACACCATTTGATGAAGTTTATTAGGGATCGTACCGATACTAATTTGTTAAGTATAATATAATGTGATGCAATCTAAAAGCAATCTATGCACCACTGTCATCATGATGAGCAAATGGGTATTAGGGCGGTATGTCACCAATTGAGTGTGGTAAACATCTATTTTAGGTTGAAGAAAGAACTGCCATGAACGTTGGTAAGTCTGTTCAAGGGACCAGCGGTAGTCAGTAAAAGTAAAAAGGAGACGGCATGGCAACGAGACTGTAGTAAGTAGCCACCTTCAATCAACAAACAAATTTGGTATAGTTTCTATGCAAACAAATAAACTTCCTTCACCAAAGCGCGTTTTGATAAGTGTCGGATAAACTGATTGGATTGATAAAGTGACCACCAACATTGCAAATAGCATCGAA
>MU621386.1:994-20512 GCA_025399215.1 Globomyces pollinis-pini | reverse complement strand
GATTCTTGAAAGGGTAGGTCGCGATTTGAAGCTTTCCCAGAATAGCTTGTGTCCTGAAATCCAATTCAATTTCCTCGCAATATTTCTAAATTCAGAAATTCATGAAACCCCCACACCCTAACCCTAATGCCTTAATGGCTTTGGTGTGGGGTTAAACTATAAAGCACTTCAGGTAGTAAACAAGAAATATGTTCGAAAAGTTGCGACAAAGTGGTAGACTGGTAATGTACAATTGATGTGAGAAACACCATTGTGTTTAGGAATTCCGTATTCTGTATTTGGATTCAAGTTCAAACACAAAACTCAAACTTGTCACACAGGATTTCACATAAATGTGGGAATAAATCTATCGCAATACATTAAAATAATATTTATCTTACAATGATGTTCATCGTTACTCTTGCTATGTGTCTCAACGTTTTGGCTGTTCCAGTTTCAAAGCCAGCTCCATTGAATGGTGTCTGTGGTGGATTCTTGGGGGTCCAATGTGTGAAGGGATTAGAATGCCAATTGGAAACCAGTGGGGATGACAAGACCGTTCTCAGCGACGCTCAAGGAATCTGTAAACCGCGAGCTGCTAGTGTCAGAAACCCTGCTCCTCTCAATGGTGTCTGCGGTGGATTCTTAGGAGTCCAATGTGTGAAGGGGTTAGAATGCCAATTGGAAACCAGTGGTGATGACAAGATCGTTCTCAGCGACGCTCAAGGAATCTGTAAACCGCGAGTTGTTGGTGTTAGAAACCCTGCCCCTCTCAATGGTGTCTGTGGTGGATTCTTGGGAGTCCAATGTGTGAAGGGATTAGAATGCCAATTGGAAACCAGCGGTGATGACAAGACTGTCCTCAGCGACGCTCAAGGAATCTGTAAGTCACGAGTTGTTGGTGTCAAAAACCCTGCTCCGCTCAATGGTGTCTGTGGTGGATTCTTGGGAGTCCCGTGTGTCCAAGGATTGAAGTGTGAACTTCCAGCCAATGTTGACCCAACCGTCAGTATCAGTGACGAAGAAGGAGTGTGTGTACCCTTATAAACTATTGACAACAATAAAGACATTCTTTTTGCTCTACATTCTTAATTCAATGCGTTTAAGCGTTTAAAATGAACGAAACAATATGAGTAGAATATTGGCTTCTTCAAACTAAAAAGATGTTTTTCTGTAATCAATTTAGAACCTGTGTATCGCAATACGTCAATAACAGGTAATTGTTTTGCTTACATCTTCGTAATTAGTGAGTGTATGGTATGTTCCTTACTTTTTCAAGGCCTTTTTCGGAACGCTTAACAAGAGGAAAGAGGGACGCGAATTTAGAAAATAATTTAATCTTGGACACTCAGTAGATGTAAACTGAAACTTCCATGGTAAAAACACATAATCAGAAATAGACTTTGAAGAAGCAAAGAAGTTTAAACAATTAAAGATTCAATCAACCAATGAATTGAAGACACGTCACAATGAAGTGATTGTTCGTTGATTAAACAATATGAATTCATTGTTATGTTTGCTTAAAAGATAGTTATTTTTGAATAAAGAACTTACTCAACTAAAAACCTATTTCTAAGTCACATGCCATCCAATGAAATTAGATTTTTATTTTGAACCGGTGTGTTGAATATTCTGGATGTACAGCTAGGAAACAACTTAACAAGAACATTTCAAGTTGTTTCATAATAGCATATCTAAGTTTCTAACGAATCACTTATACAGTACAGTACGAGTAGTCAGCAGGAAAGAAATAGACATGAAATTGAGATATGACGAGAATTGGATGGTAGTATATGAGATGCAGATTATAGTGTGTAATCGGACAGACATTTCAAGTTGGGCGGATGGCCGAGCGGTCTAAGGCGTCACGTTAAGGCCGTGATCTCTTCGGAGGCGTGGGTTCGAATCCCACTCCGCTCACTTGCTTTTTGCCAATCTTTGTTCTGTCAATCCCCCCCTATACACTACAAATTGTTTTGGTGTTGTTTTATGGAAGCAGTACTGTATTGACGTTTTTTCTGGACACTCAAAAGAAACGTAATGGTCTTTCTGGACACTTAATAACACTAAACAGAAAAGAAACGTATTGGAACCAATCGCATCAATTCGTGAAACGGGTATTCAGTTTTTATTGGAAGAAAAGGTAATCAGTCTTGTAATTTACTTGAATGTGCTGTCTCCAGTACAAGAAGCTGGAGGCATACCACCTTCAGTGTTCACTCTCAATACCGTTTTCACGTTGTAGAAAAATCCAGTGTTTCCACTATGCTGAGTGATAACAACTTTCATCACTTGTCTTTTTGCTAACCGTTTGTTTCTCTCCTTTATGCTGTACAATCAGACTAAAAGAGATTATCGAACAGAGGAGGTTTATTGGAAGAAAAGGTAATCTGTTTTGTATTTCACTTGAATGGTGCTGTCTCCAATACAAGACGATGGAGGCATACCACCTTTAGTGTTCACTCTCAGCACCGTTTTCACGTTGGAGAAGAATCCTGTGTTTCCACTATGTAGAGTGATACCAACCTTTAACCATTGAATATTGTTGGGATTAGGATCATCTTTTTTGATTAATGCTTTTCCAGTGACGATAGAACCATCCGGATCATATTTCCAGGTTGCTCGAGCGCCATCAATAGCAACGTCCAAAAAGTAGTGTTGTACAGTGTCTTGGTTAACGTGGTCGTTGGGATTCATGGACACCAGAACGGCATTTGCAGAAGCGAGTGCAAACTTCCCATCTTTACAAGCGTAATTTTGAGTTCCCTTGGCACTACCTGAGTAAATCAATTTTTCACCAACTGGAAGTAATTCAGTCAAGCGGTTGAAAGTAGTGATATCTTTGGCAATGGCTCCAAAGAGTGTACTTGGCGCTGGAGCAGCTAGAACAGCAGTGAGAGACGCGAAAATAAAGGTTGATTTCATTTAAATATAATATTATGGATCTAATCCTCACTATTTATAGGAAATAACAGATGGATTTGATGTTTGTTTGATCACATTACTCTCCACTCCGCTCCTGTTTGTTTGCTCGCTTAACACATTAGTCTCCACGCCTTTTATTTGTTTGCTCGCTCCATACATTGGCTCCTACACTCCATTCACGGCCTTAGTATACTAGTTCTGTGCACCCAAACAAGTCATTCATTATTGATGTAACTTGGACCAAACAATATTATACAGTATATTACATCGGATAAATCTATTAAAAATGAAATTGACAGGATAAGTCACTACTCAAATAATTGAAAAATTGTTAAATTGACAAGTGATATATCGCTTTCTATCTGCTCTATAGCAGGTACTGATAACTAACTAATGGGATTCTGGAAACTGATGCTGATTATTAGTGGTTTAAATTACATAATATTTCAGTAACTTTGTCTCCTGTTAAATTTCTTTCTAATTCTGAGTCAATTGACTCACAGCATTTTTTTGGTATATTTGCAATTCATCAAATAATATTGAACACACAAATGATACTGGATCTTTTAATAGGGAATGAAATCAACTCTGATACTTTAACTGAATCTTTAAATTGGATAGATTCAATTAAGAAATTTAACAACTGTTTTGAATACTATGCTAATTCACTTCATTCATGTGATGATTCTAATCGTTCTTTTGGTTCAGATATCAAATTCAATCCAAAAGTAACACCTTCATTGCCTGCTTCTAATGAATCAAATGTTGTCAAATTCGATTACAATTGGTTACTGCGGTATTATTCACAGTTCTTATAGCTAATCCCCTAGTTTATGTAAAATGCATATTGATAAATATGCACCGGATAGTATACTTAGTGAAACAAGTCTTTGTTCTGATATAGCCGATATTTTGTACAAACCAGGTAAGAAATAATTGGATAATTGGAAAAGAGTCTGATATTGAGAGTCAATTGGTTGATTTGATTGGATATGCCAATCTAGATTTAATATCGAACTTAATATCAAATCGAACAGATTTTGTTAAGAATACTCCAAAATCAACAGCAATAGAGTCAAACTACAATCTGTCTCAACCAATAAAACCAGATAGATCAACCAATCACGGAACCACAGTTACTATTAAGACTGCTGAACAGAAGTTATTGGAGAAACAATCACAAAAACAGTGGAAGAAGGGTAAATTTAAAAATAGAAGTGGTAAATATTAACTCCTTCTCATATACAGACGGAGAAAATGACTCAAGAAATGAATTAGATGGGGATTTCTTGAAGCAGGCGCGTTCCATGCAGCTGATGGATAATGCAACGAATTCCATCAAAAAACAAGTTGGTACATATTGCTAATTATTCTAGCTGAAGATAAAACCAAAAGAGCCTAGCTATCCAAATGTTTACCAATCTGGTACTGGTGGGTCTCACCTTTCTGTGTTTGGGACTCAGTTTGTTCTACCAGTTGGTAGTACACGAGAAGACTTTGGCGACATGGAGGAAGTTGTAATCCCAGTGTCAGTGCCAGCACCAGTGAGAACTAGTGAATCAATCGTTACGATTGACATGTTTGATGAATGGATTAGACCGAGCTTTAAAGGCTATAAGAGTCTGAACAGAGTTCAATCTATCGTTTATCCAATTGGATTTCATACAAACGAAAACATGCTAGTATGCGCACCAACTGGTGCGGTAAGTTTTTTAAACCACTGACATTTAGGGTAAAACAGATGTTGCTATGTTAACCGTTATTCGAGCCATTTCCCAACATCGATCAAATGGATTTATTGCTCTTGATGATTTTAAAATTGTTTATGTAGCACCTATGAAAGCATTAGCAGCTGAAATAGTACGGAAATTTTCAGGTCGTTTAAGCTATTTGGGATTAAACGTGAGAGAATTAACGGGTGATATGCAACTTACAAAAGCAGAAATTAATAGCACACAGATGATTGTTACCACTCCGGAAAAGGTTTAGATTATGTTATTGATAGTAGTGGGATGTGGTAACTAGGAAAAGTATTGGAGATACGCAATTAGTACAGAAAGTAAAGCTTCTAATTATCGATGAAGTTCACTTATTGCATGAAGATAGAGGTGCTGTAATCGAAAGTATTGTAGCAAGAACTTTAAGACTGGTTGAGTCATCCCAATCCATGATTCGAATTGTTGGGTTATCTGCTACTCTGCCAAACTTTATTGATGTGGCGACATTCTTAGGGTACGTAGTTGTTTTTCAAACCATTTAGTGTGAATCCATATCAGGGTCTCTTTTTCTTTGATGGTGGGTTCAGACCAGTACCTTTGGAGCAACATTTTTTGGGAATTAAGTCTAAAGCTGGAAGTACAGTATTCAAATCTAAAATGAATTCGCATTGCTACGCAAAAGTGTCGGAATTGTTAAGAGACGGTCATCAAGTCATGGTATTTGTTCATTCTAGAAAAGACACAGTAAAATCTGGTCAAAGCTTGATCGAAGAGGCCACAAATTTAGGAGAGTTAGGTTAGTGTTTACTGATTTTTTAACACAGTAGCACTCTTTGATAATTCCGAACATGAGATGTATGGATTGTTTCAAAAAGAGCTACAGAAGTCTCGAAACCGGGAATTAAAAGAATTGTTCTCGTCTGGTATAGGTATTCATCATGCGGGAATGTTGCGTTCCGATCGTACACTTGCAGAGAGAATGTTTGAGAAAGGCTTGTTAAAAGTGTTGTGCTGTACTGCAACTTTGGCTTGGGGTGACTTAGTTTTGAATACTAATCATTACAGGTGTTAATTTACCTGCATATGCGGTAGTTATTAAAGGCACACAGTTGTACAATGCGGAAAAAGGGTCTTTCGTAGATTTATCAATATTGGATGTATTGCAGATTTTTGGTAGAGCTGGAAGGTAACTGGCATTGTGGATTTAATTGTACAGACCTCAATTTGAAGATCGTGGTGTCGGTTACATTATAACTTCGCATGATAAATTACAGCATTATGTATCGTCTATGACTCAACAGCACCCAATTGAATCATCCTTTGGCAAAAATCTAGTGAATAATCTCAATGCTGAGATATCACTAGGCACTGTAACTAACATCGATGAAGCTATTAAATGGCTCTCTTATACCTATCTTTATGTGCGAATGAAAAAGAATCCTTTCGAATATGGGTTAGATTGGCAATCAGTGGAAGAAGACCCTCATTTAGGTGGCAAGCGAAGGGATTTAATTGTCAGTGCTGCAAATAAGTTGCACAAAACTCAAATGATTATATTTGATGAAAGAACTGGTTATATGACATCAAAGGATTTAGGGAGAACTGCTAGTGGATTTTACATTAACCACAACACTATCGAAATTTTCAATTCTTTAATGAAGCCAGATATGACTGGTGCAGACGTATTAGCTATGCTGTGTTTGAGTTCAGAGTTTGAAAATATAACAGTTCGTCAAGACGAAATTATTGAACTCAAAAGGCTATTAGAAAATGAATGTGAATATCATGTGAAGGTATTTATTTGTATATTTGCTTATAGTAAGGGTGGGGTCGACACAAACTATGGAAAAGCAAATATCCTATTGCAAGCCTACATATCAAGAGCAAAAATTGATGACTTTGCTTTGATTTCGGACTGTGGATATGTTGCGCAAAACTCAACAAGAATAATGCGGGCTTTGTTGGAAATCTCTATTAACCGAAATTGGGGACCTACTGCTTCCGAAATTTTGATACTTTGCAAGACAATCGATCGTAGAATATGGAGCTTTCAACACCCATTACTTCAATTTGATTTACATCAAGATCTAGCATACAAGCTAGATCAACTGAATGATGGAATGTCAATCGAAGTTATGCGTGATATGGATTCAACAGAGTTAGGGGAGCTTGTTCGACACGTTAGAATGGGAAATGTATTAAAAACATTTGTATCACAATTTCCCACGGTTAAATTGGTTGCGAACGTTGCTCCTATCACTAGAACAGTTTTGAAAATATCTTTAGATGTGATAAATGGTATGTACATGTTAATTTTTACTTGTTAGACTTTGTTTGGAGCGATAAGATTCATGGAAAGTCAGAACCATTCTTTATTTTTGTTGAAGATTCAGAAAATGCCGAGATATTGTATCACGAATCTATACTACTACACAAAAAGCAAGAATTACAAAACTTGGCTTTTACAATCCCCATTCCCCAATCTTCAGCCAACGTAGATGGTCTGCCTTCTCAACTCGTTATTAAAGCTATGTCTGAACGCTGGTTAGGAGCACAGACAACATTACCAGTGTTATTCAAAGATTTGATCCTTCCTGAGCAAGGACGCGCATTGCACACTGACCTGCTCAATTTATCACCTCTGCCAATTACTGCTCTTAAAAACCCATTATTAGAAGCAGTTTATGAGCAACGCTTTAAATATTTCAATCCTGTACAAACACAAATTTTCCATGCTGTGTATCATACAAAAGAGAATATTTTATTAGGTGCTCCTACTGGTTCTGGAAAAACAATGGCAGCTGAATTAGCTCTTTGGGCTGCATTTCGAGATGCGCCAAAATCGAAAGTGGTCTATATCGCTCCACTAAAAGCCTTAGTCCGAGAACGTGTTCAGGATTGGGGGGAACGACTGATGCCATTTATGGGAAGGAAATTAGTCGAATTAACTGGGGATGTGACGCCAGATTTAAAGAGTATCGAAGGGGCTGATGTGATTATTGTAAGTTGTTATGAGTAATTAATATGTTAGACTACACCAGAAAAATGGGATGGGGTTAGTCGATCATGGAAAACCAGGAACTATGTCAAAGATGTATCCTGCGTCATTATTGATGAAATCCATCTTCTGGGTGGTGATAGAGGTCCAATTCTGGAAGTTATTGTTTCACGAATGAATTATATATCTGCCAAGACTAAGAATAATATCCGAATTGTTGGGCTTAGTACTGCTTTAGCAAATGCAACAGACTTGGCTGACTGGTTAGGAATTGGCCACCTTGGTCTCTACAACTTCAGGCATTCTGTCAGACCAGTTTCTCTACAGATTTTTATTGAAGGTTACCCTGGAAAGCATTGTATTATACACTACTTTAACTTTAGATTGCCCAAGAATGATATCAATGAACAAACCGACGTATGCAGCAATAATGACACACTCGCCTGCCAAACCAGTTATTGTTTTTGTATCATCGAGAAGACAAACTCGTTTGACTGCACAAGATTTAATCTCTTTTTGTGCAAATGATGACAACCCTCGAAAATTTCTGCACATGCCAGAAAATGAAATGGAGCAGATAATCATACCAATACAAGACCAATCGCTTAAAATGAGCTTGCAGTTTGGGATCGGTCTTCATCATGCAGGATTAATAGAGAAAGATAGGAAGATTGTTGAAGAGCTGTTTTGCAATGGTAAAATTCAAATATTAGTTGCTACTTCTACTCTGGCATGGGGTGTTAACTTTCCGGCCCATCTGGTTGTGGTCAAAGGAACTGAGTTTTATGATGCAAAAACCAGGGCTTATAAAGACTTTCCTATCACGGATGTGTTGCAAATGATGGGACGTGCTGGCCGGCCTCAGGTACCATATAATACTCCATAACATATAGTTTGGAAATACTGGAGTAGCTGTAATATTAGTACATGATATTAAAAAGAACTTTTACAAGAAGTTTTTGCATGAGCCGTTTCCAGTCGAAAGTTCGTTACATGAATGCTTGCATGAACACATAAATGCTGGTATTGTTTTTGCCTTTTTTTTACCATAGAAATTGCTTCTGGGACTATTAAAACGAAGCAAGATGCAATGGATTACATTACCTGGACCTATTTGTATCGTCGAGTGTCAATGGTAACAATTCATTTCACTGATACGTAGAATCCCTCCTTTTATGGTTGTCAAGACGGGAGTGATGAATCTGTGAGCATCTACTTGTCCGGTCTCATTGAAAAATCTCTAGAAACTTTGGAAAAGGCAGATTGCATAGAAATTATAAGTGATTTGGAAATTAATTTCACACCATATGGTTTGATTGCATCCCACTACTATTTGAAATATACTACTGCTAAGTTGTTAAAGGATCGAGTCGCGAAGGGTTATCAATCACGCGGAGATCCTGACAAAGGAGAGCTTTTACACGGTCATTTTTCAAAGCTACTTCGAATTTTATGTGATGCACAGGAATTTTCGGAACTGCCAGTCAGGCACAATGAAGACATTTTGAATCGAGAATTAGAGATGAATTTGCCCGTTCCGCTTCTTGACAAGCGAAAATCACCATTTGATGCAAACTCTACCGTGGTTCATTATGATAGTCCACACACAAAATCATTTTTATTATTACAATCTCATTTGTCAAGATTTAATCGTTTGCCCTCCGCCGATTACGTTACAGATACTATATCCGTTTTGGATCAGTCCATTCGTATTATGCAAGCCATGATTGATGTGGCAGTTTTTAAAGGATACCTAAAAGTGACAGTAGGAGTTATTCAGATGATGCAATGCTTAAAACAAGCGGTATGGCCTACCGATTCGTCTCTCTTATCTCTACCCCATATTAACTCACTTGATTTGGAAAAGCTTGTTTATGATTCCGAACAGGTGAAAGATATTAGTATCTTTAAAAAATTATCAAAAGACGAGACGTTTAAATTGCTATCCGGAATTGATAGATTGACAAAACGACAAATTACAGATATCTCAAACGTAGTTGATCGGATTCCTTTTGTTACGATAAGCTATAGTATTAAAAATGCCCAGAAGAAAGAAGGACGATGGTATGTTGATGCTGGAGAGCAGTATACAATTCAAGTTAAAGTAACAAGACTCAAAAATGGTGCAAATAGTACAAATATTCGAGTCCACTCACCTAGATTCCCAAAGAATCAAACTGAAGGATGGTTCTTAATTTTAGGAGAAGACAATAAGAACGAATTATATGGATTAAAACGAGTGGTACCGAATGTTATAGGAAACAAGGTGAATATTTCCAGTAATATTGATTTCACTGCACCAAAGTATCTGGGACAATACGATTATGATTTGTTCGCTATCAGTGATGGATATGTGGGTGTCGATGAAAGAACTGTGATAAGACTCTACGTAAAATAAACATGGATTATATTGCAAAAAACATATTATAAAGTCGGTCATATATCAGAAATTACCCAATCCTTTGTGAAAAACCATCCTTCTGCGATGGCCACAATCAATGCACCTGCTAATGATATCAGAACTCTCTATATGATAAG
The DNA here is from genome assembly GCA_025399215.1 of Globomyces pollinis-pini. NCBI lineage: Eukaryota > Fungi > Chytridiomycota > Chytridiomycetes > Rhizophydiales > Globomycetaceae > Globomyces > Globomyces pollinis-pini. Next base: position 10,354 of record MU621386.1, on the reverse strand, counting down.
AAATTAGATTCCATTACCAATCCAATATCCATCTGCATAGATTCACCTAAATAAAAGACTGCTACAAACACAGCTACGACAGAAAACAGAACATTAATAATGGACGTAGTCATTTTATGAACTTCTTTCCATTCTGATCCTGGACTGAGAGACAATTTCTTTGTTTCCAAGTTTTCAGTCATTTGTAAATATTCTAAAGATCATTAGACATCAATGAGTAGATAGATACCTTTCTCAGCCAAAAGAGCACGACAATCATCCATCATTTTTTGATATTCTTTTGAAGGAGGAATGATTTTTTTAGTAGGATGATAGAATTGAGTTCCAGTAATGAAATCCAATAAATTATACTGACAATCGTTTCCCAAATCACTCTGCTTCAAGTCATGGACTAACTTGGTCAGTTCTTGATGAGAAATAAACTCTTTCTGCTTTCGTCCCAGCTTTTCCAAGGCCTCATTGATCTTTGGAGTGGTAACGAGTAACATTCAAAGAAAGTCAAGCCACCTTCGCGATTCCTCATTTTTTCAAACATTTTTTTCATCTTTCTTACGATAACAAAATGGCTGGAGGAAATCCGATGGAAATATTCAATATCGCTGGATTAAAAGTCCAGCGTTACAAAGTAAGGAACTGATTCTTTAATCTTCAGCTTGTCGCATACTTTCTCGCTGGAAGTGCTGCATTTGTAACTGCTAAAATCCAATATTCCAAATTAACTGCTAAACCAGCTCCTGTCACTTTCGATTCCCCTGAACAAGAAGCATTCGTTAAACGTTATATTGCCCACAAAGAAAATGAATCTCACAAACCAGTCTTGGCCCGTGCAGCTTTCAATGCCTAAACGTTGCAATAAAAATTATTCAAAATTATTGCTACTTTATTGGTATTCTATTAATTCAACAAATGGGGGATATCAAGAACAAGGTTCAATCTTGTCCATTAAACAATACATTTTGCACATGTATATACACCCGCTCTAAAATGTGAAGTCTTGGCAGTGAGGTCTGGATATCAATATTACACTATAGCTTTACCTCGAACAACACTATTATTTTGTGATTTGTTCTTGTAATGATTGTCATGTAAAATATGACACTCCATCTACGTATCCCTGAGTATAAAAATGATCACAGAACTTCATACCTTCTGATATTATAACATCTTTTAAATCTTCCAAAGGTATGAATATTGAGGTTTTTGAACCTATCAATGAAGTTGAATCTAATTGTATTCCCATTCCACTCAAGATCAAAACTGACTCTAAGAAATCAAATTCCACACTCCATTTTACCTTCATTCACAGCCATGGATTTCATCAATATCTTGGCCAAACAACCAATACTGCTGGTCCAATAGATGAATGTTTCTGTATTGCTCCAACTCTTTTGTCTAACCATTGTAATTGCTGATTCCAGGAATAACCCAATTTCATAATTAATATAAAAATCATGTTGAATATGACCGATGAGATTATGTTGATAAAATTGTATGTATAGAAAGTTCGTGAAAGATAACCAGAAAGGTATTGTCAGTAGAAGTAGATATATCATTGCAACTGAATCCAACAAAGTCCATCTGGATAAATTCTTCATAGAAAACTTCCTAGATCCTTTACCCAATTCTTGTTCAACAAAATCTTCCATCACAGGAAAAAATTATAACCTTTTAAATCTACTCAACACCATTACCAGAAAACATAAAAACAAGTGATTAGTTTATTGAACCATGAGTACTTTTGGCATCTTTCTTATCCAGAAATAACTCAGGTTGTTCCTTTAGTTCACTCAAATATGGAAAGTCGAGAGCAACTTTAGCTGTTACTCGTGTATGATGAGTAAATCCTAGCATTGCCTATATGAAATTGAGTTTTAAAAATCCAAATACAGTTAATAAATCATTTCCCTTTTCACATAATGTAGGAATCATATCAGTGAAATTACTTTTTTCGCGATTTCCAATTGGAATCAGATCATTTTGAAGTAGTGCCAACTCACTAGGAGTTGGTTGTCCCAATATTCTAAGGTATAAGAATAAAAAATGAAATAAATACCTTGTTATATCTTCCCATAACTCGATTTCACGTTCAGCTTGAAAAATAGGTTCTCCTCTAGCCATCTCTGAAATTATTAACTAATTGCTTAAATACCAGCAAATATACATCCACAACTCCAAATATCGACAGAGTTAGTGTACATGTCAATTCCCATGAAGATTTCTGGGGCTCGATAGAGCATAGTTTGTGTCTCTGGTGTATAGCTACCATGAACAGGCCCACAGCGTCTTGAGAGACCAAAATCGGCTATTTTAACCAAATATTTATCATCTTTTTTGGCAATAATAAGTATATTTTGTGGTTTTAGATCCCGATGAATGATCCCAAACTTGTGAAGCTCTGCAACACCAGTCAATAGTTGCTTCAAGAAACTCTAAGGTTAATGACATTTTCATTCATACTTTTGTATGATACTTGGATAATGGTACTGGTTGTTGTGATTTCATGAATTTATATAGATCTTGATCAGCATATTCCATAACAATAAAAACTTGTAGGTTTTTCATACACTGATCTGCTTCAATCATTCTATTATTTATGAATTCAATGATTGTTATTCTTACTTGATCACATTGATGTGGTTGATTTGTCTCAAGATCGCAATTTCACGTAATGTAGTAGGTTGTACTCCTTCAGCATCTGATAATGTTTCTTTGATGGCAACAGTTTGACCAGAAAACTTGCATTTGGCTTTGTGAACTTTTCCATACATTCCATTTCCAATCAGACTTTGTGGTGTATATCTGTTCCATATAGTAGGTGTGGGGTTATTTCCAAGCATATCTGATAAATAATCTAAAAATAGTTGTGCACAAAATTGTCAGATCTGACACGGACAATCAGAAACACACCCACGTATCATTTTATTATTCCCATTTCAACAAGTAATCGATATTTATGAATTTATTATGAAACTGATAATTTTGCTAAACAATCCAAGTTCATCATAAGAATATCTTCATTTCCATCAATACGAACAACACCTTCTTGTCCATCAATTGATAGTAAATGTCCAACTTTACCACGTCCTTCACCTTTAATAACTTTAAACTGCTCTTTCTTTTGTGGTGCAATCGGCTTTAAAAAGTCTTGTGGTATTACTGCGTTATCACCATTGCTAAATGATATGGTGGCCTTGTTATCAGATACTGACGTACACGAGCCGGTTTGGTTATCATACTTTCCACCAGCAAAATTTCCTTTTGATGATGATATAACTACAACCTGAATATTTGATGTGATCCAATTTTTGCCTGTTTGGGATACTACATTGCTTAGAAAACACTATTGTACCTGTTGCTTGGTGATTATAATAATCTTGGTTTGCAGCTGGTGTAGATGGTATAGCTAAAGGCGTGTTAATATCTTGAACAAATGGTGTAGCTGGTGTTGCTGCAGAGCTGTTCATGCTAGGATATGGTGTATGAGAGCTTGAGTGTGGTGCTGGTGTTGTTGGGAACACACCAGGTGTTGCAGGCACATAAGGTGTAGATATGTCATGAGTTTCTAGATAGCCAGGTGTAGCAGGAGCTGCGTTAGGTGTGGCAATGTTTCTAAAGGTTACATATATATAAGAATACCTAAATCCATCGGCATCGCGCGCTGGAGTTCGACTACCAGCTTCCCACGCAGGAGTGCTTGGTGCATCCCATGCAGGAGTCTTGGATGCTGCATCGTATGCCGGAGTTTTAGATCCAGCATCCCAAGCAAGAGTCCTTGATCCTGACTCATACGCTGGAGTTTTACTGCCCGCGTTCCATGCGGACGATCTACTATCGTTATCGACCATTGGTGTTTTCGATCCATGCATTGGAGTTCGAGAACCTTCATATCTAGCAGTATTACTTTTGTAGTCAGGACGACGACTGGAGTAAGAATCTTGTGCTCCTTGTTCCTTTAGTTTCTCTTTCTCGATATTAATTGTTCGACTATGTGTATGTAACTCAACTCTGGCATGTGTTTCGGTTACATCTTTTACAATTCCAAGATAACCTTTGTATGGACCACCAACAACAGTAACTGTTTTGCCTCTCAGTGGGTCTCTAAATCCTCGTCCACCACCACGGCCACCACGAGCTCCTCCTCTTGATCCAAAAGATGATTGTACAATTTGGTTTGCAGGCATATTGTTTGAATTACTTGACATTTTAGCTGTTAAAATTGCCACGTTAGAGCTCTTTGTGACAAAAACACCTCCATTCTCAATAACATCTTTTGATTTTAGATATACAAACGACCGATAAATATGAAGGACTTCCGCTTGTTTTCTCGATCCAAACTGATCATCCAAAACGATAACAGTATCCGAGGCACCTATTGGTCTGCCATTTGTGTCTGAAGTAACTGCTCTGGAACTATCTCTTTTACTTCGTATCTGTTGAGGCTTGATTCGGGAAATATTTCCATATGGATCCAGCAATGTATAAATGTCTTTTTCTATTTTAACAATAACTCCAAGTTCATTCGGGCTAAGTTTAATCATAGATGTACGTACGACAGTTGCACGAGATCATATATATCATACTGAGACGTGGACGGCACAATAGCAGTTGCATCAGTTGCAGTACGCAAGTCTTTGGAGAATATTTCAATCTAAAGTTAGAAGATAAAATATACTGGTTTAAGGGTTGAATCACATAATAAAGTCACAACATTATTGTCCACTTTTAATACTAATCCTGATTGATCTTTATGAATACCACTCATCACTTTAGCATGATCTCCTTCTACAAAACGCTTTGCAATTTCACTTGCTGCATATTGAACAAAATTCTATACTTAGGTAAATAACTCTTACTGCCAGCCCGTAAGATTTATCAGGAATGATAGTCACTACGTCATGATCTACGGAGTGTACTACACCCGGTACGTTTCGCATTTCACCCGATAATACAATGACCTTTTCTCCATTTTGAAAATCTTCACCAGTTGCAACATTCGGATTAGAAAGTCTTGCAAGCTCTTCACTTCTGTCATTAACCATTCCTCCTGAAAATCGAGTTATTTCGTCCAAAGTTGGATTGACGTTTTTACTCTCAATGGAGGTGAGTTTCATCAACTTTTCAAGGTATCCATCCTTATCAAAAAATTCTCCTTGATAAGTGAAACCACCTTGCGATGCGGTAACTTCACGTTTACTAAAAATTTAAATCAAGAAAATGTTACTTCACGTCATGGGGATTAAACAGTTTTTGAGGATGGCGTATGTCATTTGCTCCTTTCTTACGCTTTGTCGCATCCCTTGAATAATCCAAGCGGGGTATCAACTTTACAGTAACATTATCTCCCGATTCTGAGATATCTAAGACCTGAAAGTTAAACTAAATAACTAATCCACCTTTGCCAAGTCACCCTCATATTTTCCTCGTTTGATACGTATCCACATGCCAAGTTTAATGTCTAATTCTTTTGGTTTGGTTCGTAAACAGTCAACCATTTCGTTTACAGGAACTAATTGCAAACGAGAACCGTACATATTATTCATTTTGTCAATAGCTTCATATTAACAGAGTGTACCAATACCTTCAACAACATGAGCTTGCTTTTCTGCTTCAAGGTAAATATATCCTTTTAAATTGTCCCTCGTAAAACATGACATTATTTGCATTGGTCTATTAGAAAATTCGATATCAAATGCTTTACGACAAAGATTAAAGATAATTGTTTTTTCAGCACCAGGCTATAGATAAAAGATTGTAATATGAAAGTACCTTGCATTTTACTAACCAAAGTTTAGGATCATGTACAGAAGGAATCAGTAAATCTTGAGGTACATGCTCTAGATCACCTCTGAATCCTCCCCGAGATGCTTCAGACCTCCCATAACGTTGCTTCATCCTCTCTGCAATGATTTCTGCTGATTCTTCCTCTCTTTGCTGTCTCTTTGCATCTACTTTACCATACAATGCCCTATCCCTGGAAGTAGGTTCTACTTCGAGGTCGTCATTGTATTCAAATCCATCTTCAGCTTCCTCATCCTCATCATCGTCATCATCATCATCAACAGTAGCTTGAAGATCGATGAACTGCATTCCAGGAGCTCTTTTTTGCTTCTTCTTCTGGGGTTGAATTTGTTCATCTTCAAACTCTTCCTCGTTCTCATCTGAAAATAGGTCTTCACCTTCTGAATCTGACATTTTGATTTAAAAATTGAAAAAAACGAAGATGAAGGGAATGCCTTTACCGAATTCAAATTAAATCATCAGAGTAATCAGTCGCATAGATAGGAAAATATACGTTTGGTAAAGGATACCTATATTCTTAACAAAAACTCACTGCTAAAATCAATTCCAAGCAAAAACAAAATTTACATAAAGTCAAAATATAATTCAACAGAATAATGACTAGGTAGTATAGTAGGATGTTTCTGTGACAAACCCATACTTCATGCCTTTCATCCCAGTTTTGTTGACAGATAAATTAGTAAAAAATAACAATTTATCCAATATTATTGATCTGATGCTACTTAATAATCTTAAATCGTATTTGACTCAAAGAGTTGAGAGCTTTTGTAGTCAGTGAATCTCTAAAAAAAGGATTATACCCTGAAAGAACTTCAGAAACTGATAAAACTATGGTAAAGGATAAGAAATAGCGTGTTAACCCAGATAAAGTAGCAGCTTACTATCTGGGCTAACACCCTAGTCCTTACCAGTTGATCAACAACAATCAAAGTTACGTGAGATTTTCCTGTACTTTTTTGCTAGAGCCAGGGCCAAAAATTTGGCAGTGAATATCATTTCGTGCCATCTTTAGTAGTAATATAGTAGTCAACCATACTACTAAGCTTTGGACAAATGATCGTAATAGGAAATGTATTGAACACCCAGCCAGCAAAAAGTCCGTAAATATGTCCGTATAGATATTAACCATTATAATATTAAATGTGCTTTAATCTACTTGGTTTCTGTAGACAAGAAGCATTTAGAATCAGTTATTTCATCCATTCAAAAAACCCTACTTTATTTATATATAGGTAATCATTTTTCGGGTTTGTTTTAACTAGACCGAGTTTTATAAGCCAGAGAGAACTTTTTCCTTAATGATGACGCTATTAAAAATGAGAATTCATTTTGAATACCAATATCATCTGCATTTTCTGGCAATCTTGACTGTTTCAATATTGTACCATGTGGTGAATACTGAACATCAGTTTTTCGTAACTTTGTATTCTCAATATCTTTTGGGTTTGGAAATATCAAGTTTTGATTCTTCTTGACGCTATGTTGGGATTCTAGTAAATGTTGAAGATCTTTTGATTTGAGGTTTGATTGAACTCGTTTGCTTCGAGGTGATCTTCAAGGTTAGATATTATTTAAGTACTCAAATGTAATTGTTCGACGTTCTCGATTGGTCAATTCTCTCAATAAATGAGACATAACATCAGTATCCTTCTCTTCTTTCCGTTCTTCAACCACCTTCTCAGTCACGATACGCTTTGATGGAATGACTATTTTTGGTTGGGCCATCATTGGTGGGGGTGGTGGTGGAGGTAATGGAATAGAAGAGGAAACGACTGAAGGGATACTTTGAACGGATGACTGAGGTTGATGGCTTGATATCCTTTCCAAATCTCCAGATAGTTGCATATACTTCTGTTCTATACTTTCCAATCTCTCTATAATAGCTTCACTTCTAAAATCAAGTTCATCCTGTTTCAACAACATCGAAATAATCTATTTTAAGTAGACAAATAGTGAATACCACATCTGATCCTTGCTTAAATGTATATAGCAATATCACTAAAAATATCGTTGCAATATACAAAGTTAAAGCGTCAAACATAGTGTCTGGACAAACAAACAAACAATTGGACAAACATTTTTCAGCTTCTAACTTTACAAAATTTCCTATGTATGGAGTTCAGGGATATGTATTTCATGTGATTATCAGTCTTAAGTTCTATCTGATGAGTTTTACCCGCTTTTAAATTTACATACATCTCATTAATACTTATGCCTTTCTAAAGGCATTATTATCTCATGCAATAAAATTATTATAAACCTTACAATTAAGTCGGAATTTTATAAGTTCTAGTAAAAATGATTGAGTCCCAAAAATGAAGTGATCAGCAAAATTGAACGAAGAGGGGTTCGAACCCTCGCCTCCGAAGAGATCACGGCCTAAACGTGACGCCTTAGACCACTCGGCCATCCGTCCAACTTGAAATTTTCGCCACATTACACTACATAATCTTTACTCTTTATTTTACCTCATCTGTTGTCACAATCTTCAAAAGTTTGGGATTTTTGTCTCTGAAGTACATTAAGATAGATTAAATGACGTTTCTCAATCCATAAATAGTAAATATTAGAGGATGTGAGACAGTCCAAGGTCGTTGTGGTTAGATGGTTACGAATGTCCTTTCTTACTCATATCAGATGAAGTGAATGATGATATTCATATGTAAATCTACTTGGTTGTACTATTGAAATGTCCATCCCAGTCATCACCTATAAAGTAACAGCTGGCAGTAACTACTGCCTTGTCTTCTGTTCTCACATCACCTGTCAGTAAGCGATAGCCAGAAGAGTCTATGTATGTAAGACCCATATTTAGTACTGGAAAAGGTAGGTCACGACTCAGCTCCTTTCTGTAGTTTGTGTCTGAAAAGCATTTGTATTTCCACCCACAATGTACAATATTCTGAATTTGGAATATCTTGAAACTTGACATACAAAAATAATTCGATGAGTTGTGGAAAAACACTTCAATAGGATACGAGAAAATATTTATTTTAAGCACTGCCATACTATCTAAATCATTGTTTCTAAAGCGAGAAAGCAGCAACTCTTGAATCATGTTCTTGTGTTGAGACCCCTTTCAGGGATTCTTGAAAGGGTAGGTCGCGATTTGAAGCTTTCCCAGAATAGCTTGTGTCCTGAAATCCAATTCAATTTCCTCGCAATATTTCTAAATTCAGAAATTCATGAAACCCCCACACAGTAACCATAATGCCTTAACAGCTTTGGTGTGGTGTTAAACTGAATAGAACTTCATGTGTAGACAAGCAGTCTGTTGTGGAGTTGCGACAAAGTGGTAGACTGGTAATGTACAATTGATGTGAGAAACACCATTGTGTTTAGTAATTCCGTATTCTGCATTTGGATTCAAATTCAAACACAAAACTCAAACTTGTCACACAGGATTTCACATAAATGTGGGAGTAAATCTATCGCAATACATTAAAATAATATTTATCTTACAATGATGTTCATCGTTACTCTTACTATGTGTCTCAACGTTTTGGCTGTTCCAGTTTCAAAGCTAGCTCCATTGAATGGTGTCTGTGGTGGATTCTTGGG
>MU621385.1:0-14437 GCA_025399215.1 Globomyces pollinis-pini | reverse complement strand
AATAGTGAATGTTCATAAACTTACAGTCGCTCAATGTTTGTTGGAAATACGATATCATCGACAGCACCGGAAAAATTGTTCCCAGATAGAGCACTAATGTTAAGATATATCATCAATTACAGTTTTTTTAGATTACTTAATATACTAAAATCCTGAGGCAACTCACCTGACAGAGTATTGCTGCTCAAAGTGCTAATGTTATGAAAATTTGAATCATCCTTACAGATACTCTATTGAAGTAGGAAAGAGAATATTATTGATTCGCCCAGAGAATTGATTTCGTCCCAAGTTACTAGAATGTAAGAGAAATTTAATTACAGGTATTGTAAGTGTATCAATGTACTGAAATCTTGTGGTAATTCACCCGAAAGAAGATTGTTATATAGGTCACTGAAAGTAATCAGTATAAATAATTTAACATACAGTTCTACCAGCGAAACTGGAAATATGGCACTATTAATTGGACCAGTGAATTGATTCTCGTACAAATATCTAGGCATTTGTTAGATCTGACATTAGTTACAGGTTTTCTAAGTTAATCAACATACGGAAGTCTGGCAATTCTCCTGAAAGAGCATTGTGACTCAAATCACTAAATTATTAAAAGAAAGAAGTATTTACAGGAGCTGTAAAGATGTTAAGCTAGACACATGGTTTGTTATAGTCCCAGTCAAATCTTGAGATAAAACACTGGATTTTAGCGTGTCGTATGTCTTACATATTAGTTATAGTAGGATTCGGCTTAGAGGAATCACATTTAACACCAGGAAAATTGCAACAGTTGGTCAAAGCAGATTCATCTGGTGTCCCAACTAGGTCACTACATACTCCTCCAATAGCTTTCAAACCACTGTAAAATTTACAAAATGATTCACATTGACCCAAGGCATTGATTCGTCCATAGAGAAAGCTGATACCCACAATCAAGTGTGCTGTTTTCATGAATTTAGTCAACTCTTTTCGCGTTTTAATTGTTGTCAATGATGGCGTGTTTTTTTTGGATTAAGAACCTTAAGGACGATGCGACTCATTACTTTTAAATATACAATGAAGAAGATGCAAGACTCATTACTTTTAAATATACATTTAAGAACTTTGATGTTCTTAAATGCAATACTTTCTACTACACAACTGTGCCTGAAAAGTAAACCATAACTACTAATAATACTTAATTAGCCATTATACTATTCTACACTCGCATAATTTTATAATAAAACATACAAGTTACCAATTTTATCATGATACGTCTATAACCAATTCCAGCATCGCATAGGGCCTGCAGTTGAATAAGTTTGTCCAGTTTCATTAATAAAAACATTTTCTCCGTAATAGATTGCCCGTTCTTTGTTTGGATGAAGTATCTAGCTTTTACATTTAATTATACGATAAAGAGCTTTAATGTTCTTCAATTCAATACTTTTGTCTACTATCACAACTGCGCCTGAAAAGTAAACCATAAGGAATTCACTCCGTTTGGGCTGAGATAAGCAACTTGAAATGTATAAACTTATCTTGAGATTCAATCACACACGGAACCTTCAGTTATTTCCCTTTACAGTTTGAAACCTAATAAGGTTGTAGTTGCCTACATTTCATCAGAACTTTGTACCATCACAAGTCTGAGATCCGAGACTTTAATTAAATTTCTCCAATTACTTAGAATCAAATTGATTTAATTTGAAATTAGATCAATAAAAGAATACGAGACTTGGTCACAGGTGAAGTCGAATCTTTCCATCCAATTGTGTAAACAAGTGGACTAAGTCATTTGTAAACATAGGGTGTCAGTATAAATGAAAAGACTTTGAAATAACGCTTGACTAATATTCATTGATTGGCCAAATGGAAACGGCACGCATCCGATTTCATTAAACAGAAACAGGGATCTGGCTATAAATATCACTCCTAAAAGAATAAATAATTCATCAAAATGTTATTCATTTTACCAATACTATTATCCTTGGTTGCTTTGGTTAAAGCAACACCCATGGAGAAGGATATTGATATCTCCCCTGACCATGTGGAAACTCAAACTTGTGATGTCATTGGACCAGTCACTGCTTGCATCTGGAACAAAAATGTTGCCAATACTCGTTTATACTTGGCTTACGATAACACTGGTGCATTATGGGCAAAAGGTAGCCCGATTTCTGCATATGTGAAGATCAATCAAGAGTTTATTGTCACCAAAAACTTTATTGGGTCAACAAATCAAACAATCGCTGACAATACTTATGCGTTCTATGTGGTGGGAGCATTTTCTGACGTTCAGCGCTGTTACCATCCTACCACCCACGATCCTGTGGACTACAGCCCAGATGGATTTAGCCGATGTTCAGTGAATGATTTGTTCCCCCTTATTGACGGACCTGCTAAGGCTGGAATTATTAGCTGGTTCTACACACCTGCACCAAATGCGGAGAAAGAATTGATAGCCCAAGCTGGTAAGAAGGATTGGAACGTTGAACTGGCATTTTTCAACGACAAAGGCGATTGGGACTCAATCGGAGGAAGCAATTACCAAATAAAACTTTAATTTAAAATTGATTACCTACTAGCAATAACCAATGAAATATTAAGGATTGCTGGAAAGTCGTTTGATTAAGTCATCGTAATTCTTGAGCTTCGGCCTTTACTAATTTACACCGACTTTTGGTCAATCTCATTCATAACCATGGCATTTTACATTTAGTGGGCGTTTCATTTAACATTTGTGATTTGGCACCTGAGGTCACGTTGTAGTACAGACACTAGCCACATAGGCACTGATAATATCTTCTGATAACAAATATTAGTTTAAGAGCCAGATTCAGAAGTTTTCCATAAATACTCAAGTGTTTTGTACTCCAACTTGGAAAAAAACCCACTCGCATCAGTCATATCGTCTATCAATTAATGATACTGAGGTTCAGCATCTACCGTTCTCGTTTCGAGTTCTGATCCTCTCAAACTTCTTTTAGAAGACCCAGGCCATCACATAATTTAATCAGGTTCGGGGCTTTTACTTATAAATCCGGCCAATGAGTTAGTAATAGTATAATGCTCTCTATTTTTGTTTCCTTATTGGCTCTCGTTAATTCCACTCCTGTTGACAAACGTTCAAACTATCCACCTGACTATGTCGCCATTCAAAATTGTAAAGATGTTGGACCAGTGACTGCTTGTGCTTGGAATAAAGGCTACAACCATCCTCGATTGTACATCAAATACAAGGACTCTGGTAGTTTATGGCCTAAAGCAAGTCCATTGTCTGCTTATGTGAAAGTAAATGGTAAAGACATTACTACCAAACATTTTACTGGATCATCACAAAATGCAGGTGACGCAATCAACTATGCTTACTATGCTGTTGGTGCTCCTGCCAACGTTCACATGTGTTATCATGCAACCAAAACTGATGCCCCAGATTTCACTATGTATGGCTTTCCTCGTTGCCCAGTCACTGAACAGTTTCCTTTACAAGAGGGACCATCACCAGGTTATGTCGGCTGGTTTTATGCACCTGGATTCGCGAACGAAAAAGCTCTCATCACTAATGCAGGAAATTATGATTGGAATGTTGAGATTGCATTTGTGAATGATAAAGGTGATTGGGATTCTCTTTATGGTCAAAACTATCGATTCACTCTTTAATAAATAAGCATCATTTAACTATTTTCTCAGTTTAACAAAGTACAGAAAGAATCAATTAAATATCAAGAAAATTTATTTTGAAAGAAGTTAATAATAAATTAAAGGGAAGCTTTTTGAAATTGAATCGATTCCAAAACGTTATCATCAGTGAATTTGATAGTTTCCAACCCAGGCAAAGCGGTCAAAGTACCAGTTTGAATCATACGATCCATGATTTCTAAAGACGTTTCAACCTCTTTCAAGTTTGGCAAAGTCTTCATTAAATCAAAAACTACTTGTTCAGGAAAAGGAAAGGCTAAACGAACAATTTTGATTGAACGACAGTTGAGGAACATTTTGAATGCATCTTCTTGATCTTTTGGAGAATAAGTTCGGAAAGCATTGGTGTCGATAATGGTGATACGTTTGCTTAATTGATGCAATGTTTCTCGAACTGCATTCATTTCATTCAAATGCTCAAAAGTACCAATATTCCCAGATTCTAGCTTTTGTAGCTTGTTGAAGTGTTGTTTCCATTCGTAGACGTTCATATAAATAAAGATTAAACTGAGTTGAAAACAAATATCTTTTTATATCAATCAAAGGGATCCGAATTTGGTTGTGACCGTTTGGAGTATCACAAAATCGAATTTCGGTTGTACAAAAACAAAAAAAAAATACAAAGTTGAAAAGATTGTCCACCACTTTAAACTTGAATTGATTTTAAAACAGGAGGGATCTATTGGAGAAAGTGAAGTATATTTGAAGACCAGCTTTACAAGTGTTACTTGTTTCTACTTTAGGATAGTCCAAAATTCTTTTTGGTTGATGATGTCATCTTCAACACTAATGGCGTTGAAGGTTGGACAAAAAGGTTCTAACCGGGGAGTCCTGGCTGTGTTTGGAAGTCAGATGATTTGAATTGAATCAGAACAATCAGATAGGAATACTTTGAATATTCCTTAGCATTGTTATTAATAATTCATAACTAAACCGTTTCAATTCTATGAATGATATCTCAAGATAAATAAAGCGTGGCATTGTTTCTTACCATAGCCCACCGATGTATAAGTTATGGCAAACATTTTGTTCATTTACCACTGTTAAATAAATCCAGAAAGCATTTGCTTTGACAAGTCTGTATCTTTTTCAAAGCCGATACCGGAAACTACATTTCTTTGGTGTGTTCTGTTAACAATGTTTTTACTGTGACAATGAAGGTAATATAAGATTATTCCAATGGCATAAATTGTATGTAGCCGAACTAGTGCTGTTGCTTCCACATGTTCCAATTGAACACTGGTCTGATTTTCTAGGTTAAAGCAGGCGTAAAATACTCATTTCACTCGATTTGCGAAGCAATTATAAGAGGGAGACCACCATTCTTTTCCCCAGTTATGTCATCCAAGACTTTAAAAATAAGTTATGGATCGAAAGTCTTGGACGACATACCTGAAGAATACTAAATTAGATGTTATCAGTGATAGTTATTTTCCATAGTGGAGCGGAGGAAATAATGTCCTTGTAGTAGTTGGATATGGCACTGATAATAAGATAAGTCTTTCAAACCCAAGAATATCAATTTCGGTCTTTGTTCCATACTGAACGTTCTATTATCGCATATCCTTCATTTTTTATAAGAGATCACATAGAAAACATCACATCTGTGAGGCAAAGATACTCATCTCGATACCTATCAAAGATGTCAAATAAATATGCTGGTATTCATTAATTCGACTGGGGAATGAAGTGTGATTGAGCAACTATATCCTGCTATTATTCACTAAAATGAAGGAAAAGTAAAATTCAATACGATGATTTACTGTTTTTGGTTAATAATCATATAAACAGATAAAAAAAATCTTATAGAAGCAAGCACTATAAACAGACGTGAATTTCAGTGTATTTTGCATTTAAAAAGCACTAAAATGGGGTTTCAATGACGGCGATTGGAATAAAATGTACTAAATAACTTGATCAATTCTGGGAACATGTCAAAACAAAATTCTTTAAACTCCATCCTAATTAACGGCTGTAATATACCGATGGTATCTGTCCATAACGAGCAAACGGTGATGGATGGCAGATTCATAATTGTGTATTTAGGATTTCGAATGTGATGAGTGATCAGAAGTCCAAAGAATAAGAAATCGTATCACGTTAAAACATGCAAGGGGTTAAAATCACCAAGCAATTTTTGAGTAGTGAAAAATAGGCACACAATTATAAGATAAACTGTTTTAATCTCGTCAAATATTAGTAGCTCTTTAACAATAATGCTGCTCTTAGAAAGGAGGGAAGATTTGAACCTTATTCAAAAAATGATTCATCCATTTTAATGGAGAGTAAGGATCTAAACTTTTGATCTTCTTTCTTTTAGTATATAGAGAAATTGATCAAGATATGGAGAAATGGACTGGGTGTTTCAGGACACTTTGTTTAATTCTAGTTGCTGTTAAACCTGCAAAATCTTTATAAAATAAATTTCACAAGAATGGTCAAAAAAAACATATGACAGTTCGAATATTTACGATTTGCAACTAAAATGCTGAGTAATCCAATTCGATCCAGGTTGCACTTTTTAAAAAAACACGACTTTTTCACCCAAAATTAAACAAACAAAAAAGTATTAAAAAGATAATGAACTGCTGGATTCAATTTCTTTCCTTGGTTCTATTATGCTCTGGGCTTAGCACAACTGGGACCAAGAAAATCAAGATTGGTATCAGCTTAGGATTTCCTCCCGAAGGAAGTAATGTTTTGGATGGTGCTCAAGCAACCTTTCTACGAATCAAGCAATTAAATGAAAATTCGCCTTTACTTGGAGATGATGTTGCCTTGGAGCCAGTTTTCTTGAACCATAGAGTTACGAGAGATGTGACCATTATCAATTCTCTTGAACTGCAAAAGCAAGGGGTTTTGGCTGTTGTTGGATCTGGGTTTAGCTCGTTATCGATGTTAACATCTCTGGTTTTACAAAACTATAAGATCCCACAATGTTGTGGTGCATCAACCAATCCTGTTTGTCAGACAAGAAGCAATATCCAAACTTCTTTCGCGTTATTCCAACCGATGCATCTCAAACTGCAGCTATGATGGGTTATGTGGTCGCGTCAGGGTGGAAAAAGATTGCAATTATTCATACTAACGAAGACTATGGTGGTGGATTGGCTAACTATCTCACCAATCTTGCACGTGATAATTCCGTTGAAGTGCTAGCAAAAGTAAACGTAAAGATTGGTGTTAGTGATGTGGAGGCAAAACCAGCTGTACAAACTGTTCAAGAATCTGGTGCTCGAATCATATTCTTTTTTGGGTATAATGAAGAGTTGTTAGTTGTTTTGAAACTAGCCAAACAGCTAGGAATTTATGGAAAAGATTTTGTATGGTTTGGTGCTGATTCTCTGTTTGATTTCGCTGCTGCATATCCAAATGATGGAAGTATTTACAATGGTTTCTTGGTGTTCTACCCTGTTGAAGCTTCGGGGCCAGAAGCAATACCTTTTGCTGACTACTGGAAAGCTAATCGAGAAATATCAGGATTTCCAAACATTTCAATGACAGCACCAGAAGCTACAAAATCCTATGTTTACTTTTTCCCCAGCTGTGTTGATTTGTTTCTTCATGGATTTGATGCTTTGTTAAAATCCAATACTTCTTTCACTATTGATGACTTAATTTCGGGAAGCTTGAACAAGCTTATGAAAGTACCTGACTCGTTCGTGTTTCCCGAAGTTGCAACTCCAAGTGGATATGTTCGAACTGACAAAAATGGTGATCGATTGGGTGATTTCGATATTTACAACCTTCTTGCAGATGGATCTCGGCAACTAGTTGGAGGTTGGACTGGTGGCAGGAAGGTTTTGAATCCAAATACTCCAATTATTTATCCTGGTGGTTCTCAATTACAACCCAAAGATGGAATTGACCCAAACGATGTTGCTTTGTACGCCGTCCCTGGAACCGGTTTGGCAGTTCTCTCAATTGTTTTGGCGATTATTGGAACTATTTTTACTCTAGTGTCTGTTCTTGGGGTCCTAAAATATCGAAGAGTCGGTGCGATTAAGAAGTCAGGAGTCATAATAGGATTTGGGATGCAGCTATGTCTATTACTTCTAAACATTCAATTCTTAATCATGATTGATAAACCAACTGTATCCAAGTGTTCCATCGATGCCTTTGTCATTCCTGTCTTATTCTCATTTTACTATGGATTACTGTTTGCCAAGAATCTTCGAATCTATCGTATTTTCTATAAACCGCCCAACCGGTTCCAATTATCGGATACTTTTATTTACTTTAATGGTTTGCTAATTGCTCTCCCATCTGTTATTGTCTCAATGGTTTGGGTTATTGCTGATCCGCCTGTGCCTACAATTGTGAAAGTGTCTATTACACAATACTATTGGACTTGTAAAAGCACTAATGGGCTGGAATCCACTGCAATCGCTTTTCATATTGCAATCAACACACTGGTCTTATTGGCTAACTTGGTAATGGCATTTATGACTCGTAATGTTGTGTCAACCTACAGTGAAACGAAAGTAATTGCTTCATCTGTCTATAATATGACTGTTATTTCTCTATTCACCATTGTAGTGCTCAGCTCCGACAGTTTAGGATTTCAAGCAAAGTATATTATCAAATCAACTGCCATTATTTACATTTTGCTATTCAATGTTTCAAGCAATTTCCTGTACAAAATATTCGTTTCAATTTCTGACACTGGAAAAAATGGATCCATAAACAGCAACGGTAGTAAAACTGGTGCAAATTCGAACACTTCGAATACTGCGACTCATAATAAGACAGGACGAACGAGATGTGAAGCACTATTGACAACTGTTAGTAGATTTGGCTTGAAATATACACGCAATGTCATACTTTGTGAAATTACACCTCAATCTATCGGAATATTTGACGTCAAACGAGTGTCTTTAGAATCCACTGCTACTGCAGATTTGGGAGTAGGAGTTATTTGGCAAGTAACCAAAATTAAAGACTTTGCAATGAAACCAACGGATCCTCTCATTCTGCGATTTTCAGTAGAACATACCTCATATTGGATTGAATTCAAAACTGCAGAAGAAATGAGTTTATGGACAAAGTATTTTGAACCTTGGACTTATCAAACCAACAGCGTTAAAAATGAATCTTTGGTTGTTGCATCAATGCAATAGTATTCTTTAATAATAAATCTTTCCTTAAACTTAATACCATTCCACTGCTTTCAACTCTATTTTAATTAGTAGTACGTATGAAGGAAGTATTCCGACTGGGTACTCTGATTTACAATTCACGTTTTTAAGAGGTTTGTTTGAATTTTAGATAAAAAATATGCAATGGAAACAAGCGGAAAACCAGCTACATAAAGTACCTGCGAACAGTGTTAACTATTAGGCTTTTATTCAGTTAGAAGATCAAGTATCCTTTGTTTGTTTGATATTTTAGAACAAACTACTGAAAGATCAAGTCGTAAAATTACAATCGGACTTCTTGTATAATCTAAAGTTATTGGAAGATAGAGATAATCAAATTAAAGAGTTGGAATCTCATATAATATCAATCACTGAAGAACTATCAATAACGTATCCTAATACATAACTAATAAACACAGAAAAGAGGATTTCTCATTACATAAAGTCAAATACAATGATCTACAAGAAAAAATGAAGCAATTTAAATCTATGAATGACAAGAACGTATCAGAGAATAGAAAGCATATGAAGCAACTAGAACGAGATATGCAGTCAAGGTTAGAACAGCAGGGAACCCATTTTGATAATTTGGCATTGAAATTAGAAACAGAACATAAGCAAGTTGTTAGTTCTTTACAGGATGAGATATCACGATTAACCTCTGAGAGAATCCAAATGACGAATGATCACGAACAACAACTATATATACACACTTCGTCCATCAAATCATTAGAACTTAAATTAGAGAAACAGCAAGTTTTACATCAAAATCAGTTTAACGAAGTTCTGGCAGACTTGAGGTGTTGTCAGAGTCAGAAACAATCCATTGAAGATGAACGAAACAATTTGAATTCAAATTTAAAGTAGATATTTATTCATTCTAATTTATAGAGCATTAGAGGAAGAGAAGAGAGCTATTCAATGGCAAATGTCAGATACGAATAAAATGATAGCCGCAAGAATAAAGGAACTTGAAATATGCTTAGATAAAGTACCCAAATGAAAGTATTAATCTTAGGCTAATACCATGGCTAAAGTTGAATATGAAAAATATATGTATTTAAAGCAAGAAATGGAGCAAGAGTTTGAAATGTCAAAAACAGTTTGGTATTGTTTAATTCATATCTAGGCTTGGATATCCGAAAAAGATCAGCTGAATAGTCGCTTATCTAACATACAAGACAAATTACAGTCTGAATTAAAAGAGAAGAATGAAATTAAATTACATGCCACTCAGTTAGAATTGAAAATGACCTCAGATATAACCGAAAAATCCAACTTAATAGCACAGCTTGAAGTTGAATTACAAAATGTCAACGATATTGAACAATGCAGAGATGATGATTTTAAAGCCAAGGTATTCGTGCTTTCCTAACGTTTTCTAGCTAATGGAAAAGGAATTGGTGATCAAAGATCTCGAAAAATGTCAAAACCAGCTATATAATCAAATCTCTGACTTACAAACTGAAGTGGAAAGAACCAAGAGAGAATCAGTGGAACAAAATGACGAACTCAGTTCTAGACTAGAAAAAGGTTTGAAACACCAAATTAATACTTTAGAGCGAATAGCATATGAACAAGAACTAGAAGAATTAAAAGATCAACAGCAGAAAAATTGTACTAACATTGATACTTTGACAAAGAAGAATTCTAAACTAATCCAACAACTTATTGTAAATGATATTTATTTACGAATTCGTAGGAGTGCAAGGAAAAATACAGCGAAGTTTGTGAATTGTATGATGAAAGTATTAGATGTAAATCACAACAAGAGATTGACCATCAATCGGACACATCATTGTCACTTCAAACTAGGTTGAATGAATTGGAGTTCGAAAACCAAGAACTTCTTGATACCATTCATCATATGCGTATGGATATGGAGGATTTGGTAAAACCTGTCCAGAAAAATCCTGTATCATTGATTTCTTCTGCAGATAAAATAACCGATATTCAGAATGATAAAATAATCATGGAATTACAAACTGTCATATTGAAACAAAATCAGAAATTAGATGATTTGCAACAAAAATTCGACAATTCAACCAGTTCAACGATTCAGAACTCAAATCACATAAACCCCGTTACAGATAAACTGCTGATTCAACAGAATAAATTGCTGCGTGATAAATTGGAAAGGGCGGTAGTGGAACTAAAAAATGTAAATCAAGAAAGAAAACGACTTGTGGAATTGAATAATAAGATAAGGGCCAATATCAAAATACCGTTATCAACCAATGATCAATCAACACAGAGTAATTTTAAAGAATCGGTTTTAACTGTCTAGCGAATGAGAATAAAGAGAATGGAGTAGGGGAAGTTGCAGTTAAACAATCCCAAAGGGCTACCATTAGTCAAGAAAGAATCAAATCGAAAATGGTCAAGAAGCAATTACTATTTAAAGGGCCACTTGAGAAGCAGCAAGTTCGAGAAGCTTTCAAATCTATTGGAGTCAGAAATTATAATGATCGCGAATAGGATTTTCTGCAATGATACCATAGATTGTAAATATAATATTATAAATAGATTATTTAATGTGCTAAACAGTGTAGATTACGTCTTGCAATGACTCTCGTCCAAATATTTTTAACAGATAAACTGGGATTAGAATCATTTATTTGGTTTTGTTTTCTTTACAGTCAACTTGAAGTGACTTTTCATTTTTTTTTATTGACTCTTGAATTCAATTATTTTTCAGTAACAGAGATAGAAATGATCCGAAGAATACCAGTGAAAATGCTCACTGTTTACCGGCCCTATCTTTGGTCCAGTCATTGCTGTTTTAGGACAGTGAGGTATGTCTCTACTGTACTTCCTGGTGAACAAAATACCCAAGAATCTATTTCAACCAGCAATTCTTTAAACCCTCTTCAATACCATCAAATAGTCGCGAAGTCTCTTTTGGATGATGATGAACAAAAATGCCTTCAATTACTGAATCAAATGATGACAACTAAAACTGTTCCTCTTCTTGTCACTATTGAATTGCTACTCATATCTCTTTCCAATAAATCTAAATGGGACGATTGTATACACGTGTGGAACTGTCTTCGTCAGCTTGGTCTAACTCCAACACTTGTGATTTACACTTGTTTAATCAATTGTGCTGCTCAGGTGAACAATATACAACAAATGGATCTATTCTATCTATTAATTAACCATAACAGATTATCTGTCACCAGTTCTATTTTTAATAAGATGTTGGAAGCTTATGCACGAAATGGTTTACTCACTCAAATGAACGAATTATATACCAAGATGAGAGAAAAACGATTTTTGCCAAGTCATTCCGGGTTCTCTTGGATGATACTTGCATACGCTGATGCAAGTAAATACATACTGGTAGAGTTGTTATTGGCAGAGATGAAACGACACAGAATCAATTTTGACATTCAAATTGTTAATTCTATTATTTATTATTATGGGAAAGCGGGAAAGATGACAGAGTTGCAGTCGGCATTAGAGTCAATTAAAGAGTTAAATCTTGAACCAACTATTGAAACATATACAAATTTAATTCATGTATATGGTGATCGAAAAGAATTTTCGAAAATGGAATTAATGGTGGATCAAATCATTCAGAGTGGACGTACTCCTGATGTATATCTATTATCTACTATTCTTGAATATTATGGCTCATGTGGTAGATTAATTGAAATGGAACAGACGTTCAATCGCTTCGAAAGATTCAATATTGTACCAGATTCTCAAGTTTATCATATCATGATCAAATCATTCAAAAAATTCAATCGGATTGATTTGTTTGAAGATACCCTTGGTTTGATGAAAATTAATAAAGTTCCATATTGTAGGTTTACGTACGATATTGTACTGAATACATATTGGGACTTTCGACGATTGGATGACTGGAATAGAGTTATAAATGATTTATTTGATTCTAATATTGAATTGGATGAAATACTTTGTAACCATGTTTGCGTACATGCAGGAATCTTGGGAAGGATCGATATTTTAGAGCAACTGTTTCTCAAACTGAAAGGATCTAAGGTTACTGTGTCTCCATCTTGGATTGCAACGAGAATATCTTTATTAAGTCAGTTGGGGAATATGATGGAAGTTGAAAGAGTCTTCCGAGAAGCAGATAAACTGAAATATACCGATGTAAAAGTGTGGAACTGTTTGCTTCAGTCGTATGCTCAATCAAATCACCACAAGGGATTAGAAGACGCTTTTAAGCAAATGAAATCCAAGTTGATTATTCCAAACGTCGAAACCTTCAATACCATATTTTCTTCTTTTTCTGGAACAACATCAATTTCAAAATTGGAAGAATATTGGAGCATGATGTGTGAATTCAATATAGCTCCAAACATTAGAACACTAAAAGAAATATACTCTCCACGTTTAGACAATTCAGAGCAGCGAACTAAAGGAACCAAAGATGACCAAAGACTATTGGAGCATGCAATGAATAATCGAATTGTTGACATGGAAAAGATTTATCAAAGTATCAAACTTAACAATGAAAATTTATCAGTAAATACACTGAATGGCTTGATATACGGATATGCATCTGCAGGATTAGATGGTCTAGCTAAAGATACTCTTGAAGAGTTTGATAGTTTGAACATATTGCCGAACCTAGACACATACATCTATTTATTCAATATTTATGAAACCAGAAATTCATACACTCTTCTCAAAGAATTGATAGCAGAATTAGATGGGCTTTCATCCCGTTTAAACTTAGATTTATATAATTTGCTGATCAGTTATTTTGGACGAACCAATGCAATAGAGCGAATGGAACAAACTTTTACTCAAATGTTCAAATATGAAGTGGAAGCAGATAAAATAACGTATCTATCATTACTACACTCATATCGAATGACATCGAATTTCACTCAAATGGAATACATTGTTGAAAAAATGCGATCAAAGAATATCGAAATTGATACCTTAACATATACCTCAATGTTATACTCTTATGGTCTAAAAGGTGAATTAGAGAAAATGAAATTATTGGAAAGTCAAATGAAAAGTCATGATATTCCGATTACCGTGGTCCATTATAACATCATGATGAATGCTTTTGGTCGAGCAGGATTGATTCCTGAAATGGAGAGTGTATATGAAACGATGATGAATGAAAATGTGAAATCCAATGTGGAAACATTTAAAATATTGAAGAATGGATACAAAAATAATCGTAATTAAATATAATGATGTTCTTTAATGTACCTTAATCTTTTCAATTCAAACCATAGTAGCATTTCACAATCAATCTAGTCTTTTATTTAAATCAAATAAGCTTATTTAGAGACACTATGTAAAATGTCTTCCAACAGGATATGGAATTCTTCAATCCAACTTTCTTCATCTGCTTCATGTGTCAAGGCATCCAAATCCTTCAACAAACCCAAACTCAACCCTTTAGCAGTCACTTTATTTGCTGTCGGTTTCACCATATTTTTGAAAGCAGCAGAGTTAAAACGATCATCCGCTCCATAAGCGTTTTTGAATTCAGTTTCGAAAATATCATATCGAACTGCTGATGGTAAATTCAATTCGGAGAGTAGATAGGATCCAGGAGTGTATTTGTACAACGATGATGCAGTTGTACTTCCTGATGCCATTGTATCAGATGTTGGCATAGTAGACTTCAT